>PPNM03000029.1:0-143782 GCA_003707275.3 Kregervanrija fluxuum
TCGATTACACGATTTCTAATAGTAAGTATTAACTTATCTATCTACGGGACCACACCTGTAATCGTTCCTCCTGTGAGCGTTATCCTAATCATCATATGTTGGAAGTAGATGATTACAAATAACACTACACCCTACTGGAGGAGGTGTGGGATTTCAATATAAAATTCTTAATGTTCCAATATAATTAAAGAGGTTTTTTAATGTAAGTGTCAAAAGATAAATTTTATATCATGAGTTAATAGACACATTATTGTTTTAATTGTACTTGTAATGGTTAATTATAGATAACTATTCTATATAACAGAGGACGGGTTAGCCAACCTGGATATCTCCTACCTTAGGCACAGCTATGGAATAACTAGTACAGGTAGACGTGCCACGGGACATCCCCTCTAGCCTCAGTTAAGAGGTCTTAAACCGTTAATAAAGTAACAGTACTTACCGTTGTAGGTATTAGATAATTAAAATATGTATGTGGCAAAAGTCTTATGAACTATTACTGAGTTGTCAGTTGTAAGTTTTGTAATATTGAATCCTTAATTTAAAAGAAACTAAACAAGAAATAAAAATATACAAACTAAGTGGAAAATTACACATTCTTATAGATAATAATTTTTTATCACAATCATTGCGATCAATAAATTGTAATGCCAATGATAAATATGATTATCATGTTTTAAGATACAAATAGTGTTTCAGATATTAAATGAAACATATTAATGTTTCATATTATGTTCTTGTAATTATTTATGCCATAGGACATAATTATTGTCATAGTATGTCTTTGACTTATGACATATAATTAATGTTCTGACACTATAGTATCGATTGATACTTTAAAAAAACTATTTAAAGTTATAAATTAAATAAATAGAAACCATGTTATTTTCATTATAAAGTCTTATTCCTCGGCCCAGACCTTTCATAAATATGGTCGGCTGTTATACCTTCATTTATAATCTGTTATCTTGATAAGCTATTTTTATGATTAACGTATCGGTAATTTCCTATTTTATAAGTCATCTTGGTTATCATTACCTTCTAATAAATTCTAGACTTCAATTAATCACTTATTAATTGATTACTTTTCAGCCATTCAAACATTTGTTATTATTACACTTTTCAAAATTAAACATAATTTTCCACAAATATGATCTAAATTTTGTTTCATGGCAAAAATAATTACAGGAACATATTATTTGATATCTAAGAAATTAATTCATCATATCAGAAGAATAATAACCAAAAGAAAAGATACTATTTAACCTTATCAGGGGAATTAATAATCAAAAGAAAAGATATTATTTCATCTTATCAGAAACTTAAAAGTGAAATTGACAAGTGTTAATAATCAAAATTAATATTGCTATTGCACATGAAATTATATTTCATGTTTATCAGTGTCATCACAATTAAATTCCACAATTATTGTGTTAAGTTGCCGTCTATAACAATAAGTAAATTTCCATTTTATTTTGTATAATTTTATATCTTGTTTATTTTATTTTAAATTAAGGATTCAACATTAAAAACTAACATCTCAATAATAGTTCATATGACTCTAGTCACATACATATTTTATATTAGCTGATACTAACGACAGTAAGTACTATTACTTAATTGACGTTTTAAGACCCTGTAACCGAGGCCTGAGGGGATGTCCCATGGCACGTCTACCTGTACTGGTTACTTTATAACTGTGTCTAACGAAAGAGATATATAGGTTTGGCTAATCCGTCCTCTAATAAAAACTGGCGATATCTGTTGAAACCGAGTTCATATCGTCGACAGATTTTCTGATGCTTATGTTAGCATTAATTTCAGCTATTTCACTGCCACTATTCATGTATGGACCATTTATTTGGAACAAATAAAATCATAGTTAAATCCGACAGTTGTTTAGGAAAGTTTAATTGAATATATGAAAAATTTTGAACAAAATTGCCCAATTATCATTGATGCAATTGAATCCGAAGTGACTGCACAAGTAATATTTCTGCTTTTGAATTTTTTTCTTTTATCTTTATGGGGCAAAGATCGACGTTTAAAATTAAATGCAATTTATTTAATTCTTTTTTTTTTCAATTATTTAAAAAATTTCAGATAGTGTCGGTTACAAAATAATCAGTAGTAAATATCTAGTCCTTGACCATTCTCTTTCTCAAGATTATCTTCATCCTCGTATGTACTTGTTGGAAGCTGATGATTACATATGACTCGCCTGCTGGCGGACACGTGATATTTCCATAAACAGTTTTTATTTCTTGATATAATTATTAATGAACCTTAGCGTGTTATTTGAATTGAATAATATGAAATAATTTTCTAGTTAGAAAAAAAATTATTTATATAAGATTCTCAATTATGATACTGAATGGTTAGGAAAGAACTATATCGAAAGCTAAGTCAATATAAATACGATTAAACCCCAAAAATAAAGCTATACTGAAAACAGTATATATCTTCAGGACATCAATTCCACATTATGAACTAAACATTTGTGATAAGAAATTTGTTCAATAGCAAACATATTTGCAGAAAAGGAAAGAAAATGATATACTGGCAATGAAATAGTATAAATAGACAATGGTTTAACTAAAACTGAGCTACTGTAATTAGTGTATCAATTGCTGCCAACAAAAATATGATGGTAAGCGATGAATTAATGTTAGATTAATCCTTATTCATGGTTTTATAAGAATCTTCAATGATCGAGAATTGCAAATTTAGGTAAGCCTCAAATTAGTGATATACAGAAATTATATAGAAATACAAAAAAGTGTTAGCACAATACTTACTAAAAGGTATTTTCTACTAAATGACAAAATGAACTTGAACGGGACAACTTGCACTCATATAGAATTATCTACAGCGGTTGTGGCCCGTACTATACCAGAAGCTGCCTGTTCCGAGCTGAATCATCTTGTATTTGTTGAAATCTACAATGCTAAGAATGGGCCGACAAAAAGTTTTGTATCTCGGAAAAGTTAACCGGATGGAACATCAAAAAAATAAATTTTATCTTAACAGAAGCGTATGGGAGAGGAAGTCTTATGCATAGGAATTTTTCTTCCAAGTAATTATGAAGAAAGTTAATGGTTCTGTGATGCCAAAGCGCGATTGAGTTCTGGTATTGACAAAAATACTAAACCGTTGAACAATACTGATGAAGATGTTTTAATTTCTAGAAAGAGTCTATTGACAAATTATTATAATTTTTTAATAGTATTACAAAAGTGAAAACTCTACTTGTATCCCGAATCAATTACCCATTCTAACCACTTAGATACTTTATCCCCAAACAGAAGAACATTATTGTCCTCGGTTTTAGAGATATCTAAGTCACCATTAAATTTTTTCATAATTACAACCCATTTATTTTCTTTTAATTGTTTATAGAGACAGCAATATTTTTTGTTTAATTTTACTAGCTTTTCATTAATTTGCCAATCAGTGATTGGACTGGGAACATTTATAATCAAACTTTGTAATTGTTTATTCAGTCCCAAAGCTTGAGTCCTTGATACTAAAGGTTCTTTCTCTTCTTTGAAAAATTTATATTCTGATACCATTTCATCATCTGGTATATTATTTATTGAAGTCCAGTAATTTCCATTATCAAAAATGATATATGAAAAATCAGGACTAATCTGCATATCTTGTTCTAGTGATTTTAATTGATTGACAATAAGGTCAGCAAAAAATAATTCATAAAGACTATTGAGTTTTTTAGAAAGATTTTGATAATATGATAAATCTGAAAGCGATGGACTATTCAATTCATAAATTAAGGTAAATAAAATACCATTAATTTCGTACATGATTAACTTGAATTTTTTTTCATTATTTGTCGTCAAGTCTAAATATATCTCATGAAACTGAATAGAATCACCCTTCGTATTACCTAAAAGGTAACTACCTAATTTAACTGCCATTCCCAGGCTATCTTGAAAAGAAGAGTTAGTTGTTCTCGAATCAGCTCTTGATTCATTACTTATCTGAGGTTGAATTGAATCATTTTCTGTGGAACCCCATAGACTTGGGAATGGATTATTAATAGAAGGCATATAAGAGCTGATAGTATCGATAGTTTTCGTAAATGGGTCAAATACATGTGTAGATAATTTTTGTTGCAAATAAATAGCTGGTTCCATTAATGATCTTTCTAAAACACCACCATTAGGTTTGATAGAGTCCAATCTTTTTAAACTATCAGCGTAATTTTTCAAAGATGGTAAATTACCATAAGTTAAAGCATAAGTGCTTAAACCAAAACTACAATCTAACATTTCAATCCAATTAATTAAACTTTTAATCGAATTTTCGGTAAAAACATTATTATCATGCAAATAAATAACTCCCCAATTTTTCTCTGGAGTCCAATTTGTATTTGACGAAATGAATCCAACTAGACCATTTTCATTACTAATGAAATCGTCAACACCTCTTTTCAAATTTTTTTTAAAGCCAATAGGTAATTTTACAGATGAATATTTAATACCATTTAGTAATTTAAAAAATCCATTATCGGTTATCGAATAGAACATACTAAATTCAAATTTATGTCGGAACCAAGTCTTCCACCAATCACTAAGTTTATTTTGCAGTAATTCTTTACCCCATAAATTTTCACAAGTACTTAGTGAACCATGATTTAATTTCCAAAGTTTATAAGCATCTTGTATTAAAATGATAAAGTAATCAGGGTCAGCTAAACCTCTATGGGAATAAGTACCACCAGTTTGAGCACACTGAATATCCCAAAAAAACCAATATGGACAATCCTTATCACCAACGTCCAGTTTACTAACAATTGTACGGGATTTATCAGTATCAATAAATGATAACTGTGAAGTTGAATCCGAACCTAGAAAATTTGTAGAAAAACTAGTTAAAGCTTGCAATAAGCCAATTTTTTTAATTTTTTCATCATTTGAAGTTAATTTATCATTAAATGTTAAGTAAATTACAATTTGCTTTATTAAATCGTTTGTTGATTCAGAATTAGCATTGGTTATCCATTGAGGGTTAATTATCGCAAATGTGAGTAACTTTGGAGGAGATTCATCAATGTTATTACTGGATTGAATATTCAGAGTATTCATTGCCCTTTTTTTGAAACTCAAATTGTTTAGCTCTAACAAATAACAATAATAAGGTACAGGAAGATAGAAAACGTATAGATAAAGATAAATACATGATCAAAATAATCATATATAAGGTGCAAGGATGTGGTTTGTTTTTCTCAACGACGTTTTTTTCAACCCAAAAAAATCCCAACGATCATTTTAGGCTTATTGATATCAAATTTTATATTGGTGAGTAAATTAAACGTAGTCGTCAAAAGTATATTAATATGGTTTTGGCTGATCTAGGTAGAAGAATCAACAACGCCGTGTCTGAGGTGACTCGTTCTAATGTTGTTGATCAAGATGTTCTTGATAATATGCTGAAAGAAATTTCCAATGCATTGGTTGAAGCTGATGTTGATATTAAATTAGTTATTGGATTAAGAAAGAAATTAAAGAATAAAATTGAAAGTGAAGATAAACCAGGTATTAATAAGAAGAAAGTGATCCAAAAGGCAGTTTTTGATGAATTATGCGATTTAGTTGATGTTAAAGACGCTGAAGTTTTCAGACCCAAGAAAAAGCAAAGTAATGTTATAATGTTTGTTGGGTTGCAAGGTTCAGGTAAGACCACCACATGTACAAAACTAGCAGTCTATTATCAAAGAAGGGGGTTCAAAGTCGGATTAGTTTGTGCTGATACATTCAGAGCTGGTGCATTTGATCAATTGAAACAAAATGCTACAAAGGCAAGAATTCCATATTTTGGATCATATACAGAAGCAGATCCGGTTAAAGTTGCCGACGAAGGTGTTGAAAAATTCAAAAAGGAGAAGTTTGAAATTATTATTGTTGATACATCCGGCCGTCATAGACAAGAAAAGGAATTATTCAAAGAAATGGTTGAAATTGGAGAAGCTGTTAAACCAAATCAGACTATAATGGTCTTAGATGCATCGATTGGTCAAGCAGCTGAGGCACAAGCAAAGGCTTTCAAAGAATCATCAAATTTTGGTTCAATTATTCTAACAAAAATGGATGGACATGCTAAAGGTGGTGGTGCAATTTCTGCAGTTGCAGCTAGTAAAACGCCAATTATTTTTATTGGTACCGGTGAACATATTCATGACTTAGAAAGTTTCACAGCCAAACAATTCATTTCTAAATTACTCGGTATTGGAGATATTCAAGGATTAATGGAGCATGTCAAAACGTTAGATTTAGATCAAAAAGATTCACTTAAAAATTTCCAAGAGGGTAAATTTACATTAAAAGACTTGCAAACTCAAATGAATAATATTTTAAAGATGGGACCCTTATCGAAAATTGCACAAATGCTACCGGGTGGTATTGGAGAGATGATGAATCAAGTGGGAGAAGAGGAAACATCCAAGAGGTTTAAAAGAATGGTTTATGTCATGGATTCAATGACGAAGCAAGAATTGGAAAGTGACGGAACATTGTTTATTGATGAGCCAAGTCGTATAGTTAGAGTTGCAAGAGGTTCAGGTACATCAGTTACAGAAGTTGAGGCGGTTTTATTACAACGTAATATGTTTGCAAGAATGGCACAGTCAACAAAGAATATGCAACAGCAATTGCCGGCTGGCATGAATGGCAAAAATATGAATCCAGCGCAAATGCAAAAGGCAATGCAGCAGATGCAATCCAATCCGTCAATGATGGCCAATGTTCAAAAAATGATGGGTAACATGGGCATGGGTGGATTTGATATGAGTCAAATGCCATCACCACAAGAGATGATGAAGATGATGAACGATCCGGCCATGAAGCAAATGGCACAAAATTTTGGTAAAAATTTTGGAATGTAAAAAGAAGAAATTAAAACAAATAATTGTCGTATAGTTTAATAAACCAAGTATAATAAGAATGTAAATCATAATCATAAGACTTTCGATGACGTAGATCGTGGCGGCAAGAAATAGCAAACAAACAAGGAGCCAATACAAAAGGGAAAAGCGAATATACTGATAAGAAATCTAAAGGAACACAAACCGAGGTTTAAAGTTGAAATAAGGGTCATGATAACGTTATCCCCAGATACAGGTAGATGTTGTATTTGGATTTCAAATGCGGTAGTAAATATAAACATTCCGTTCAATTAAAAACTATTGACATGACGAGCGAGAAAAAAAATGAAAAGAGTGAAAACGCTGGTAATGAGCGGTTCCGTTCAACTAGTACTTTTTTTTTTTTAGTTTTTTGACTAGAGGAAAAATGTTTATCTTACAGCTTTCTCTCTCTCTCCCCCTTTACTCTTACTTTTAACCAAAGTAGAACAGTTAACTAGCCAGTAAATAAATATTAAATAAAAGATGTCTTTTGCATTGAGACAAACCACTTCTACCACATCAAGTCTTTTGAAGACATTAGCTTCAAGAAGAGTCATTTCTACGACATTTTTAAAATACCAAAGAAATTTTTACTCAACCAGTTCAGACAGAAGAATTGTCGTCCCATTATCTAATTTAAGACAAGTTAATAATAAGAATAAGACTTTTAGTAGATTTAACCATACCGCATTGCATGAAGAGGAATTGGCACCAAAAATCGACTATAATAAAATGAAAGAAATTTCCGAAAAGAAGAATCCAGAATATGTAATTGTTGATGTTAGAGAAGCTGATGAATACAAGGCAGGACATATTCCAGGAGCAATTAATATTCCATGTAAATCCTCCCCTGGTGCTTTGGGATTATATCCTGATGAATTCAAATTGACCTTCGGATTTGATAAACCATCATTAGATAAGACTCTGGTCTTTTACTGTCTGGGTGGTGTTAGATCGAGCATGAGCGAAGAATTAGCATCCACATTTGGATACACCAAAAGATTGAATTATGTTGGCTCATTTGCAGACTGGATGGAGCACCACGGCGAGGTTGAGAAACCAGCTGTTTCCGAACCTGCTGCACCTACTGAAGATGCTAAAGCTGCCAAGGCCACTAAAGAAGCAGGAGATGCCGACAAAGCTGACAAATAAGTTCAGTAGTTCAGTAGTTCAGTAGTTCAACAGTTCAACAGTTCCATACTTTGTTCGTTTAGTTTCTTTTTCATATTTTTAATTTATACTATTTTGTAATTGTCTTTTTTATATATTATTGCATCAATAAATATATTTGTACTAGAACTGATTAATAAAAGGGGGAACGAGCAGGAATGATGAAGCACAAGTGAGGAAATAGCAGTGAATTAGCATAACAGAAAAGACAATCTCGATGTTTTAGTTCTTTACAACTCCCTACGACTAGCAAGCACAGCTATATAAATTCCTCCTTTATTACGCTTCTGTAACTGAAAGTTAATCTTGTCATTAAAAGCTACTAAATTAGCTACTTAATTAGTTACTGAATCAGCTAGTAAGTTACCAATAAAGTAAATCGAGGAGAAATAAGTTCAGTGTCTGAAATTGGTAAATAGTCAAAATAGGCTGACATTGGCACTAATACCGACAATGATACGGATATGGATACGGATACTAATAAATTATCTGGTTCGGGTGTATCATACAAATGGAGGCTTATCGCACTGTTAACTCCATTTACTCAACCTGACAAGTTATAGACTTGTCTATTTACTATGAGACTTAGCCTAGTAATTCATTGATCCACAGCGTTTGAGGGGCCAAATTCTATTTCGTACCGATTCCGAGGGCACGGAGATTGCAGTTGCCGTTTCCAGAAGTCCTTGTGGTCTTTCTGGAAGGCTCTACTTTGTCGGCTGTGCAGTTTTTTTTTTTTTTTTTTTTTTTTTTTTTTTTCTTTTTTTTTTTTTTTACTGATGACAAATACATGACAAATGACAAATGACATTACAACATTACAATAACACTGCAAATCAATTAATTTGAAAATCAATTACAAATAAATTACATGTAGTAGATATCGAAATTATAGTAAAATTATATTAAAACTATATTTAAGTTATATTAAAATTATATGAAAAAATATCAAAAATAAGATAAGGAATCCTGTTCCACAACAAGGTATAAAAGAATTAAACGTGAGAAAGTAAGCATACTTTTTTAAAACTAGATGCTCTCATCCAAATAACGGATATCTTTACTACTGAGTTTGATTCTGATACCCTGGGTATCTCTGTTCAACCAGGAATTTAAAACCATCGGAACACTCGAGTTATATCTAACGGCCAACAGCTCCAATCTCTTAACTAGCTCATACTGGTTTTGATCAACCGATAAATTTAGTCTACCCATGTTGGTTTTGATTCTTTCCACCTGGGCCGGCGAAATCACCGTACGGTATGCAGAGTTTCTCAATGCGCTTATAGGGTTGTTATTGTAGTGGAACTTCAAGTTGTAGAACTTCTCATCCTGTAGATCGGGTGAGATACATGCACACATCTGGTTTGCTTGATTTGTAGATTTCAGGTTCATGTAGTTTGAAACAACGTCTTTCTTGAATTGCGTGGTCTGTGCGGTCGATTGTCTAATAGCCTGTCTCATACTTAACTAAACGAAAATAGATATAATAAATATAATAAATATGATAAATATAATGAATACAATAAATATTATGTGTATACTGATAATGTACAACCTTCAAGATTAACACTTATTAATCAAACTAGGGAATTCTTCTTCTTTTATAAACCTACCACTAGTTTAGTCATAGAAGCCACGCACGGATATAAACTCCAGGTTATGACAAATACGCGCAGTATATCCGAACAGAGGCTTCTGACTAATTGTATGCACCCGGAATTACGATTACGATTCGGATCGCAGTTAAGAAAGGAAACAAAAAAAATACGTCCTGCTTTCCGTTATAGTTGCTGTTTGCACTTGTTTGCACCTGTTTGATTGCTGTTTAACCATTATACCAAATGGCTAACCAAGCATTGAATTAATAATCCATGGTTTTCGTTTCCTTAATTCCATGCTTTTGGTATTCTTCTTCTTTGTCTTCGCTGTAGTTCTTTTGAATAGTAAGGTTTATTAAATTATTAATAAGCTACTATTGAATTGCTATTAGGTTATTATTAAGCTACGATCAGGCTATTATTAAGCTATTATTAAACTGCTATCGAGCTACTATTAAGGTACTAATTACCAAGCTGCTATCAAACTATTATAAATTATTATTAATACAATCATAGAAACATGGCCCAATCCTTATCAGCAAGTAAAATATCAATCTCTCTATCTTATCTATTGTCGTTGGTTGGAGTGGTGTTCTTCTTTGTGGTGACATACCGTTCTCCAAAACATTTCCAAACTCCATTCTCCAGTATTCTGATTATCAATTTGCTCTACTGGGCTCTAACATTACTCTTCCAATTTCTGTTTATTTTCAAGATTTTCTTCAACACCAATGTTTCCGAGCAAAACCAATCAAATGTTATCGCAGTTGTGGGCCCACATTTCACAGTGTCCAACATCTTGAATGGATTCTGGTGTTACTTCTTTGCCAAGCAAAAGTTTATCTTAGCAGAGATAATCTTGATTGTTAATCTACTAAACTTATTAACTCTCTACTTTACTCACAAAACAATCGCCATCAAGAATTTATCCGACTGGCTAACAGTTCATTTACCTGTCACTTCTTTGCCGCTATCTTGGACTCTTTATGCCATTTTCTGGAATGGTGCTTGTCTATTCCATTCGCATAACAAGTCACTCCTACCAAGACTTTTAGCCAACATCTTGATCTGGGAATTCTTTTTGGTTCCTAATTCCTTGTTGCTTTTGTACTCGGATTGGTCAATCGGTTTGGCTACAAGTTTCTTAATGTTGGGTGTCGGTTTCAGCCAAATGTTCACAAAACTAATTGCTTTACAATGGATCTTTGCTTTCATCATCTCAGGTTTAGATTTTACTTTGTCAATCTTAACAATGTTTGGTGCTGCAGTGTCTGAAGTTCAAGTTACTGATTCTACAAATTCAGAGCAAGCTCCATTATTAGCATAAATTATTTCATTTTATTTGTTTTATTTTATTTTATTTTATTTTATGTTATATTTTATATCTTATATAGTAAATATATCGTCTTTTCATTTTTTTTTCACTTATTCGCCATCTTGTCTATCATTTCATTATGTATTAAATTCTTGGGTCTATTTAAACTTACACTCAACTGCTCAAGTAAATCATTATGTGAAATCAGTGCCGAATACGTATCCCTTTTTATATTTGAAGTAAACTCTTTTCTGTCTGTATCTGAATTACCTAGTCCAATATATTTTGATTTCAATGATTCATATATCTGTCGTTCCCTTATTTTGTCGGACTGAAAAATATTATTTAATTAGTAATTTGTTTGTTTATTATTATATAATTAATTGTATTCTTCTCCACATACCATTTTTATTTAATTTCAAATCGGATTATAAACCAAAAAAAAAAAAAAAAAAATATATATATATATTTATAAAATTGAAAAATACAATTTGTTTAGATTTCCAGTTTTTTTTTTCCTCAGAAGAATACTCGCATTCTTTTTTTTTATATCTCTGTTGAAATAATAAATTTAATTTACTCAACATGTGCTATAAAACATATGTTCATTATATTATTTAATAGATTTATACAATGGTAAATGATGAATTAAATATATCAAAGGATTTACCTGATTATCCTTGGGTCTATTTAACCGTCGATTTTATAAAATCTTGGAAACAAAATCTAAATGTATTATCCGAAAAAATAAACACAAAAAAAATTAAGGCAAGTGATGTTTTCTATGAAATTTTCTTGAATTTAGTGGATTATCCCAATAGATTAGATTTCAATAATTTAGTTTCCTTAGCTGATGATATTATCAAAAATACCTTAAAGTTAAATGAGAAATCAATTATTTCAACGGAACTACTACTAATTTATCAATCGTTTCCTTCACATCCAGTTTTAAAAAATTTTATCAAAAATGTCAATATTAATCATAAATTAAAATTCCTGTATTTAGACTCTTTAACTTTGAAAAATGAAAAAATTTTACCAGATTTTAATAAATATTATTTTAAAGATGCAAGAACAAACAATTATTGTTTAGAAACTTACTCTTCATTACATGAATCAAGTGAAGGTTATGCAAAATTCATCATTGAAATTTTAAATTTCATGGATATTTCAAAAGATGATGTCAGTGTTAGCCATATTGAAAATGATAACTTGAATTACTTTTTGCAAAATATAACTAGGATAATGGGACATTTCAAATTAGATAATAAGAGATGTTTCTTAATTTTAATTAATATTTTAAATTTTTATTTAGATCATAAGAAAGACTTGGTGTTAAGAATTATTAAGAATTCTCCTTGGTGGAAACCAAAAGAATCAAATTTGACTTTACAATCTACAATCATTGATTATTTATTGAATTACTCCGAAATTGACATTAAAGAAATGGAAATTTTAACGTTACTAATCAAGGAAAATTTCTTAGAATTCTATTCAATTTTTAATTCTTTGAGTCCATTAGAATTTAAATCAGACTCAAATCTAAACATTGTTCCGTTTGAAAATAATGAATTATCTGATTTATATAATGATTATGAAATTGAATTAAAAGCAAATTCGAACTTATTAAATACTTCTGTTTTGGCATTAGCAGCTCCATTAATTGAGGATTCCGATGATGAAGATTTTTATAATTCACATAAAGCTAAAAGTAATAACTCAAATAATAATTCAACCAATAACCCAATAGTGAAACCAATTGTTGAAAAAAAAGTTACTGTTAATGAAAAAATTGTTTTATTAAGAAAATTGAGTTTCATAAAATACTTGTTAAAATTTGAAATGTATGATGAAAGTTTGTTTGCGTTATTTCAATACCCTTATTTGCCAATGTTAACTGATGATATTGCAGATGGAATTAATAATTTTTTAAATTCTTTAATTACTCCTTTGTATGAGACTTTTGTTAATCCAATTAATGTCACTTGTAAATCAACTGCTTACCATCAAACAATTCCGTTAGTTAGAAACTCTGATAACTTATTTCATGTCTGTAATCAATTATTGAAGTTTAATAAACATAAGTTATCAAGACATCCAATTCTATTAACAAAATTATTAAGAATTATGAAAAAATCTTTAATGGAATCTAAAAATTTAAATGATGATGCTATGGAAAAAAAAGAATTCGAATCTTGGTTACAATTTTTTAGACAATTCATTTTCCCTTGTTTTAGTTTTATGAATAATATACCCGTTATTAATTTTGCATTTGAAATTTTAAAAAAATTTTATTCATTAGAAGTTAGGTATAATTTATATGGTGAATATCAATTGGTTAAAATTAAAAAGGAAATTGAATTAGGTGTTAATTTTAATAATATTGAAAAAAATACCAGAAATTTATTAAAACGTTTATCAATTGAAAATGTTGGATTAATTTGTCGTTCATTAAATGGCATTGCTTCCGTTAACCCTTTAGCGGTGTCAAATACTTTTATTAATCACATTGAAAATTATAATAGTTTGATTGATTTAATTGTAGAAGCTTCCAAATTTTTTAATGATTTTGCGTGGGATGCTTTAACTTTTCAATTATTGAACAAGTTGAATGGTAATAGATTAGCAATGCAAGATGATGGGTTGAATTATATGCCATGGTTAGTTAATTTATCAATCTTTATTGGTAAATTAGGTAAGAATCATCCAGAAACTTTTCAGATTTCACCGATTTTAACAAATATTGTTAAAAGTTTGAATTCTGGTGATTCTGATATTTTAGAGGTCTTTAAAAAAATTCTATTTTCTATGTCTGGTATTCAATCGATTAGTAATTTGACTTCAAAACAAATTTTAATGTTGAACGGTGAAAAAAGTTTAAGAATGTTAATTTATATGACAATTGAAGATGAAAGATTATATTGCCAGAAAAGCAGTAAAAAATTATTAAACAAATTAATTGAAATGAATTATTTATCAGAATTATTTATTTTATTATGCCATATACCGGATAGTTTGATTCAGAAGTCTTCTAATAAACCTCTTAAAATTGTTAATCAACGTTGCGATGAGGTTAATTCATTAATTCATACTTTTATTACATTAATTGATGAAAATTTAGAAACGAAAATTTTTTTAAGCCAAATGATATCTGTTGATGTTCTAATAAATGATTATAAAATTAAACCACAATGGGCGTTTGAAATTTGGCGTAGACATTGGTCAAGAAAAATTAAAGAAAGCAACAATTCCACAGATTTAGTATTTAATGACATCAGTTTAAAACTACAAGAAATTTTAAAAAATATTGATTGGAATATTTTATCTATTAAATTTTATTTAACATTTTGGCAGCTATCATTATATGAAATTAATTATGATGATTTATCTTATATGATGGAGATGGCAGATCTAAAATCAAGAATTTCCGGTATTCATACCAAGTTAAAATATCATGGCAATGATATGTCTAAAAAAGATTATTCAAGATTGCAAGACGAAGTTACCAAATTAAGTTCAATTTTATCCTTTATTCGTAATGACAAAATTATCCATGAAAAAAATTATAATTTGATTTTAGATAGATTGAATGTCGAGAAAGATAATTGGTTTGATAATATTGAAGAAAAAAATATTTCAAAATTAAATGAATCAATTTTAGAATTTTGTATTTTGCCACGTCTGCATCATTCATCATTTGATGCTATATTTGTTGCTAAATTTTTATTTTTTATTTGTAAATTAAAAACACCAGGGTTTTCTTTAGAATCAATTCTAAGTGAAATATTTGAATCAAATATTTTAATGGTTACATTTTTCACGAATACATCAATCGAATCGGAAAATTTGGCCGTTTTTTATCAAAGCGTTTTAGAAAAATTAAATTCTTGGAGAATTGACGCTAGCAAATATAAGAAAGAATCAAATAATGAATTTGATGGTAAAATTTTGCATATCGATTTTTGTAAGAAGTTATTCAGTTGGAATAAATGCTTGTTAAATCAAATAATTAAATCGTTAAATTCAAAGAAATATACGACTAGAAATAATGCAATTTTATTTTTGAAAGGTATTTTATCAAGTTTCCCAGTAGTAGAGGAACATGGAGATTTATTAAGCGCTAAAATGAAAGATATTGCAGGAGAAGATGCTCGTGGAGATATTAAGTTATCTTCACAGGCATTGTTCGGTTTAATAACATCTAAAAAGAAAGACCAAATTCCGGAATGGGAATTCTATGAAATGGAAAAGAAAGACAAGGAAGAGGCAATGAAGAAGAGAAATGAAAAAATCAAGGCTGAAAAGGCTAAGCTGGAAGCTGAAAAGAAAAAAAGAGATGAGTTCGAAAGACAAGAGAGATTGAAACTAGCCACTGAAAAACAAAAGGAAAATGGTGGTATTAGACCTTATGGATTAGTTGGTTTAGGTTCTAACTTAAAGAAAAAAGAGGAAGGAAAGAAAGATGAAAGGAAGGAAGAAAAGAAGGAAGAAAAGAAGGAAGAAAAGAAGGAAGAAAAGAAGGAAGAGGAGAAAAAAGAATCTAAAGAAAATAAAGCGGAAGTCAAAGAAGTCAAGGAAGAAGTCAAAGAAGACGTTAAAGAAGAAGTTAACAAAAAAATTAACGAAGAAGCAAGAGAAGACGTTAAAGGAGAAGTAAAAGAAGAAGCTAGAGAACAAGTTAAAGACGAAGTTAAAGAAGAAGGTAAAAAAGTAGTTAACGAAGAAATTAACGAAGAATTTAAACCACAAGAGTGGAAGGTTGAAGAAACGGTTGATGATAACCGTGATGCTAAAATTGTTTCTTTCAAAGATACAAAGGAGGCAGAAGTTAGCCTTGGATCGAAAGATAATTCCAAGGAAAAAAATGTGGCAAGGAAGGAAGACAATCTTGTTTCGACATCATCAAAACCGGCAGAGAAACAGGTATTTATTCCATTGAAACCAGCAGAAAAGTCAGTTTCCATACCTTCAAAACCGAATGAGAAACAGATTTCACCTCCAACACCTGTAGGACTAGTGAATAAAGGTAGTTTATCTACTCCATCAAAACCGGCCGATAGACGGGCTTCAACACCTACAGGACCAATGGAGAAGAGTGGATCCTCCACTACAACAAAACCGACAGAGAAGCCGTCGCCATTGCCCTCACAGCCACAATCACAATCCAAATTGAAAGAGAGAGTCACAGAACCAAATAAAGGTAGAAATAAATCACTACTTCAAATCAGAATGGAAGAAGAAAGAAGGGTTTACGATCAGAACCAAGCTAAAAGACATCAAAATTACAATTCCAGAGGATACTATGATCGTCGTAACGGTTCACAGAGTGAAATGAGAACAATGTCATCGGGAGCTGGCGCTTATAATTCTAAGAATTCTTCTGGAACATCATCCAGTAATGTTGGAGGAGGATACCATGGAAGGCAACAGGAACATCGTGGCCAATATATGCATAGACACTTATCGTCATATGGTGGTGATAATAGTGGTTCCAGCAGAAACAATAGAGCATCAGCATCCGATACACAGCCTATTCCGCCTCCGCCTCCACCACCACCGTCAACAGAAGTACAAGGAAAGAAACGTCGTATGTCATCATCCGACAACTATAGAGGTAATTACGGCCAGAGTTATAATCATAATTATAATGACAAAAGAAGTAGAAGATAAATTTTCAAAAAAATAAAATTGTGTATATTGTGTGTATAGAACAGCTGTATTAATATTCCAGATAAGTTTATCTCTTCCCTTTATCGTGCGAATGAGAAACGATCGGCCAATTGGAGGCAATGGGTAAATTATTTCGAGAGCGAACTTCAATTACTTAACGTTGGTTGTTTTTTCATATTGTAATCAAACTTTATCTTTCGTCACGAACGATTATTGTTGTTGAACTGCTAATGAATAATCCCACAAACGGCACGCCGAAGGAGAGGAAGTCAGGTATCTCTTCTCTTACTAAGCTTATCAAAGAACAGGAAAAACAACCAACTTCGCCTTCACCTTCTAGTCTCAAGATAGACACTTCAACTTCTTCAATTGGACCGTATAATGAAACGATAACAACATCTGTATCTGTGGGCACTTCACCAGATGATGCAGAAGAGGATATAGAAGAGGTATCATTTGATCCAAGACGTGCTAATAATTTACATGATGGTAGAAAGTCGACTATTCAAGTCAATGATTCTTATCAACCACAAATTTCAAGCCCACTGGTTCAATCAAAACCTCATGCAATACCTGTACGTTATGAAATTTCAGCTAATTCAATGGCAACAACAAGCACAACAACGATGAATGCCACTTCCATACCGTCATCTGCTTCTCACGCCCGAGCATCATTGCATAGAAGTTCTCCGAGTACTTCTTCTTTGCAGGGGAAAGGTTCCTTCCAATCCGGATCTTTCACTCAATTAACTCATTCAATTCCTTACTCAGCACCCGGTGGAAATAGAGCTTCCACCACCGGCTCCAATATCAGTTCTTCATTTTCAAACAATAATTTACATATGCCACTTAATGGTCAACTTATCACTGGTAATAACCTTGCATCCCCGACCGTGACTTCTCCTAATCAAATAGAATCGAGATTTGTTGTCTCAAAGCAAAAAATTGAAGCTAGAGGTCTATCTGGATCTCATACAAACAGTTCAAAATCAAATTCTTCCTTAGCCAATTTTTTTTCAAAATCCAGGAGGGGCACAGCTTCAAATTTCGATCAAATATCTTCTTCTCCAATAAATTATAATAGCAATAATGGACCATCAATTTACTCAAATCAACATGAATCCCAATCTCAATCTCAGTCTCATTCACCATCTTCTCAGTCAAGTTCAGAAAGTAACTCTTCAACAAGACATTCTTCAATGGCAGATTTACGTAGATTTTTCAAAAGATCAGCATCTTTAAGCAGTAATGCAAGTACTCCATCATCTCCAAGGGTTTCCAATTTAAGCGCTGGTTTAAGTTCTCAACGCCCTTCAACAACTCAACATAGCGCTTCCATCCCATCACCGTCAACTACAACTCCAACGCTTTCTCACAATTCATCATCATCTTTTAATAATAATTCGGCATCATATTCCTCTATTAATTTTAAAAGTCCAACCTTTACTGCCCCAAATTATTCGACTGGCACTGAACCAAGCTCTTCACCGAAAGAATATCGTCGTGTGGCATCATCTCCTAGTGGTGTGCTATCATCTTCAATTAGTTCTTCAACCACTTTATCTAGTACTCCAATCTCAATTGGTGGTAACACGACCCCTCAAATTCCTTTCAGTAGAAGATATAGTAAAACCGGTGAAAGTTTAGGTGCCGGTGCTGGTGGCCAAGTTAAACTTGTTAAAAGAATTGCCGATGGTAAAGTTTTTGCTGTTAAAGAATTCCGTTCAAAATTCACAACTGAGAACAAAAGGGAATATACCAAAAAAATCACAAGTGAATATTGTATTGGTTCAACATTAAAACATCCAAATGTGATTGAAACAATTGAAATTAGTTATGAAAACGATAGAATTGTTCAAGTTATGGAATATTGTGATTATGATCTATTTGCGATTGTTATGTCCGGTAAAATGTCTTCTGAAGAAATTAACTGTTGTTTTAAACAAATTTTGAATGGTATAAAATATATTCACTCCATTGGTCTAGCACATAGAGATTTAAAACTAGATAATTGTGTTATTAACAAGGATGGTATTGTGAAAATCATTGATTTTGGTTCCGCCGTCGTTTATCAATATCCCTTCTCAAATACTTTAATCGAAGCCGCTGGTATTGTTGGCTCTGATCCGTATTTAGCTCCTGAAGTTTGTGTTTTTAATAGCTACGATCCAAGACCTGTCGATATATGGTCCGCAGCAATAATGTATTGCTGTATGATTTTGAAAAAATTCCCATGGAAAGTTCCAAAATTAAGTGATCCTAGCTTTAAAGCATTTGCATCAAGGGAACCCGGTGTTACATTCGGTGAATTATTAAAGCGATTGCCTGAGCCACCATCGTATAACGATATTGGAGCAGTTATTGAAGAGGATAAAATTTTGGCACCACACATTATCGATGCTAAAGAACTGAATGGTAACAGTACTCCAACTACAGATGACGATAGAACCTTGAATGATGAATCTGCTTCGAGTCATACTTCTAATTTAATGGGTGAGGATAGATTATTAAATGCCTTGAGTGGTGATGTTAGACCGTTGATCGGTAGTATGGTTAGATTAGCTCCAGCCTGTAGAATTTCAATTGATGAATGCTTTGAGGATCCATGGTTAATGCAGGTTCAAATGTGTACGGTTGTTGATGCAAATGGTGAGCCATCTTGTGATGGTAAATTGATTCCCTCCAATGATCATGAACATACACAAGTTGATCAGAGCGTCGCCCATATTGCATCTTTAGAAAAGTTGAAGAAAAAGAATAAGAAATAGAATTTGATTTTTATTTATTAGTATATATTAGTATTATTATTATTATTATTACTATTATCGTTATTATCATTATTATTAAGGATATTTTTTGTTATTTTTGTTAATATCTTTTATTTTTATGTTTATGTTTATATTTATTTCTATATTTATATTTTTCGTTGTGTTTGTGTTTGTTGCTTTTTGTTTTTGGTTTTTGTATAAAGTCTCTTAATAGATATCCGTCATCCAAACTAAATCCGTGCACCAGATAACTAAGTAATACCAAATTTTTAAAATTTTCCAATCGGAAGGAACGAACATTAATTTTTTTTTAGCTGTAGCTTATATCATCAATTATTAAGATTATTTTGGTTTTGAAATTTAGCAAACATGTCTAAACAATTGAAAGACGTTTCTATTAAACTCATTGTTGGTGCAGGTAAGGCAGCACCTACTCCACCGGTTGGTCCAGCGTTAGGTTCTAAAGGTGTTAAGGCTATTGATTTTTGTAAAGAATTCAATGCACGTACTGCACAATTCAATATGGATGTTCCAATTCCTGTTGTTATTACAGTGAGACCAGATAGATCATTTTCTTTTGTCACAAAATCTCCAAATACATCATGGTTATTATTACAAACCATTGGAAAAACTAAAGGTGCGGATACTTTAGGTAAAGGTAAATTTGCAAAACAAGGATATCTTGGTACAATCAGTTTAAAACATGTTTATGAAATTGCTAAGATTAAGAAAACTGACGCCACACATGTTGATATTCCATTAAAAGAAATTTGTAAAAGTGTTATAAGTACTGCTAGAACGCTTGGTATTGAAGTTGTTGTTTAAAAAAAATCAACGTTTTACTCCATTTGAAATATATCTTTAGAAAATAAGTATTTGTTTTATTTATTTATAATTTTAACTTGTATATATAAAATAATAAAAATAATATTAACATAAAAAAGGATGTATTTATATATAAGCATATGTGAAAAATATTAGTTTAGTTATTTTTCTTTCTGGTTTTTCTCTTTTTAGAATTATTATCAGTATTTCCAGTATCATCAGCCTCAGCGTTCTTTCTTTTGTTACCTATATTACTAGTAGTATTTTTATACGTTAATCTTTCATAGATTAAGACATAAGCACTTGGATCACTTAGAGCATCTCTTGATTTAATTTTATTAACATATTCATCATCATAAGTCTCCCAGCAACCATCAGGCTGTCTACAATGTGCAATGTAATGGCCAGAAGAAACAGAACGGCCTTGGTGGACAATAACACTAATTAATTTATACCTTGTTGGCGAATCCATACTCGTTGTATATTCCGTTAAATCTAGAATTTCAGGATATGTGACATTTGCTTTAACCTTTTGTGATTGTTGCCCATTAAACCTAAAACGTTTCAAATGAATTGACAAGGTTTCTGGAGATCTTGAAATTGTCGAAATTTTAATTGCATTTGTTTTAATTTTACATTTTTCACACACGTAGCCAGATTGATCTCTTTTATCAGTTTTGATTATTTCAGGGGTAAAAAAATCTTTAATTGAATTTTCAATAGAGTAAGTATGCGTACTTGATTCATCAGATTGTGTTTGTGAGCTACCAATATTATTACTATGATTATTATCGTTATTACAGCTATTGTTATCACCCGTATGTTTTTGCTGGATGGATTGCGTTTCATCAGTTTCAGGAGTTTGAGATCTACTTTTTATTTCTTCTTGAGCCAATAAAATTCTTTGCTTTAGTAATTCAGATAATTGAATTTTGGAATCTTTACTCGAAGACTTGCACTTTTCAATTTGTTCTTTTAATTGATATAATTGATTTGGATCAATCATTAGACTTGATCTTTTTTTTCTATTATCTAAGCCTAAAGATAAATCATAAAACTCTTGCTCAGTTGTTGAAATGTGACCGCAGTTTTTACAAGTAACAGTTTGATTTAATAAACCACCGAAAATATCATAAATAATACTTTGATTTAATTTAACACCTTTTGGAGTTGAATCTTCTTGTAATCTGGAAATTAAAGACATAAAATATTCATGAGAATCCTCTTGTTGCCACTCTGACATCATACAATTAATATCAGCCAATCGTTTACATAATTTTTTGGGATTAATATAAACAATTTTCCTTTTATTTTCAACTTTATACATTTTGGCAACGGTATCTGCCAAAACTTGGGTAACTGAATCTGGGCTAATGTCTTGCTGATGTTGACCGTTATGAACTTCAATTAAATAACGAGTTAATGATGGGATATGACACATTGCTTGAACAGCAGAGTTCATATAACAGGTAACACCATGGTTTAATAAACCTAATGCATTATGACTTTTTGTGAAATCTCCCCAAGATTTTAGTATTCTCTTTGAATTATTTGAGCCATTATTATTTGGATTTTCATTTAAATCGTAAAAATCTTTGGCATTGAATTTGCTTTGAGTCAGCTTGCTTTCATTTAAATTATCATCAACTGGGGACTCAGTTTTTTCAATTTGTCCCTCTTCCTTTGATAATGCTGAGGCTGACTTAGATTCGTCCATTGACAACATTTTTTTAGTTAGATTATCTTCCTTTAAATCTTTTTTTAGAATATCAGCTTCAGTTTCTTGTTCTATTTCAACCTCTGAAGGCTCCGAAGCATTCTCTGGATTTGAGATTTCATCTTCACAGTTGCTTTCATTTCCACTATCTTCATTTAAACTCGTTTGACTTTCTTCTTTTTCCTCATTTTCATCAGCTGTATGATAATTATCATCATCATCATCATCATCATCATCATCATCATCATCATCAAAATCTTTATCATCGTTTTCATTAATTTCTTCATAATCATTCTTATTTTTTTCGTCAGCTTGATATTTATTTTCTAAATTTTCACCCTGAAATTCATCATCAGATAATATTGATGAATTCTCCTCATTATTTCCAGTTTCAGCATAATTATTTATTTGAGGCTCTTTATCTTTTTCCTTTTCTTGTTTCTTTTCTAACTGAATTTTTCTTTTCTCTTCTTTTCTTTCCTTTTTGGATAAATATTTTTTTCCTGTATAATTAGCAACAGCTTCAGCCATTGATTTTGGTCGAACCATTTCCTGCTTAGTTGTATTTGAATTTGAGTTTAGAGCTATATCTTTATTACTGTCGTTAGTTTTAGAACTTTTGTTATCTTTAAAACTTTTGAAGATTATGTAACTTGAAGGTTTAAATGAAATTTTATCAGGATAACGAGCAGATTGAAAACTTATGGGATCTTTTAATAAATTTTCTATGATTGGATTAATTTTATTTTGGTTTTGTTTTCTTGTCTGTGTATTACTGTTCATCATTCAAAACCCCATAAAGAATGAAAACAAAAATAATTATAAATTAATTAGATAATAGTGAATTTCAAATCAAAGAAAATTTTTTAAAAAAAAATAATTTAAAGACGAAAATGAAAACAAAATTTTCCATTTCCATTTCTGAAAATTTGTCATGACGTGAATTTATGAATTTCGTTAATTGGCGCGCCACTCGAATTAAAAACTGGAAACGAAAGAAGCCTTTCAAAGTGATGTGGTGTTTTAATCTCGGTATTGTATTTTTTTTACTCTGGATTTTTATAATCAGTAGTAATATCAATTCAAACAATTATAATAATTCAAATTTGAATAATTAAATCAAGTGCCATCGTAAAGCAATATTTTTTTTCTTTTCACGAAAATGTCCATTCAATTTATAATTTGCATCAATAGACAAGGAAAATTACGCTTATCAAAATGGTATACTCCATCAACCACGCAAGAACAAAGGAAAATAACGCATAAAATACATCGGATAATTACCAATAGAAAGTATAATAAACAGAGTAATTGTATTAATTTTGAAAATAATAAATTGGTTTTCCGAAGATACAATG
Organism: Kregervanrija fluxuum; assembly: GCA_003707275.3. Lineage (NCBI taxonomy): Eukaryota > Fungi > Ascomycota > Pichiomycetes > Pichiales > Pichiaceae > Kregervanrija > Kregervanrija fluxuum. The sequence goes on from PPNM03000029.1 coordinate 23,347, forward strand.
GATTATTTTTCATATTATGTATCAATAAAGATGATAATGAATTATCATATCTACAATCGATACCATTATTTGTAGAAATATTAGATAGCTACTTTGATACTGTTTGTGAACTTGATTTAATATTTAGTTTTTATAAAATGTATAGAATTTTAGACCAAATTTTTATTGGCGGTGAATTAGTTGAAACCAATAAACAAATTATTTTAGATAGATTAAAGGAATTGGATGGACTTTAATAGAACTTTGTATTTTTTATTTCTTATTTTTCTGATGTGTCTCCTCGTTTCGTTTGAATAAAAACAATTAAAATTATGAGTTAATAAAAATAAAAAAAATAGTGCAAAAATAAATATAAAAGTAATAGCAATAATCTTTAAACATCCATTTTAATAATTTATTTTCTTCAACCTTAATTCTTTGGAGCTTCCTTGTAAGAAATACAAGCTTCTTCACCCATGGAAGAAACAATAGTAACAATAAGGTCCTTACCTTCGTCGAATTCAGCTTGTAATTTGTCACCCATTTCACCTTCTGGGGCTTTGACATCATCTTTGGTATCACCATCATTGGTCATTAAGTTCAAGAATCCGTCATCGATATCCAATAATTGGAATTCAGTTCTTCTAACGACTGGAACTTCCATATTGTGAGTAGATGGAGATAAATCTTCTAACTTCTTTTGAGTAAAGATATCAATAGCAACTAAATGAACTTTAGCATGACCATGCTTACCTGTTTTAGATGTTGACATATCAACAATTTTACATGGTCTGCCTTTAATAACAACGAAACCGTTCTTTCTTAATGCAGAACATTGCATTGGGTAGGTTAAGGAGGAACCTGCATCAGCAACTTCGAAGTTGTGTTCTTCTTCAGCCATATTGAATTTATATACTGTAAAATAAGTGTGTATCAAAGATACTTTGAAGGAGGAAAAGAAGAAAGAAAAGAGAAAAAAAAAAAGAGTGAGCTTAAGTTGGATACTCCAATCCGTGGAAGGCGAGTGCCATTCGCAAATTTTTCAGTTTTCACTTTTTCGATGAAAATTTTTTCATTTTCGTGGTTTTCATGATTTTCTTAGCTGGAATTTGAAAAAATTTGGAGGAGAACTGGAGGAAAGTAGAAGGAAGGGAGGAAATCTTCGAATAATTAACTAATAGAGTATTTGCCATATATAAATAGCAATAATTGGCCAAATTATAGTGTTTGGCACTGTTTTGGTGCAATATTCTTTCAGTCTTCCTACTTATTTTCCATTTTCCAGTAATTACTCTCCATACAACAGAACCCTGACAAAACAGCAGTCCCATTTTTACACTAGTTATGCTTCCTGTTTACGTGTAAATTTCAGTCTACAGCCGTGCAAAGCCGGGTAACTTATTATGTCACGTGCGTTGTCAGCGATTGAAAACTTGTTAGGATTTTCTGAATTAGGAAACAGTCATGAGTTGTTGTTTTATTGATATTAATTAAATTAACTCTATAAAAATGTAGAACAAAAAGCTGATATACTATAACATTACAAATGATAAAATATACTTTAAACAGTGAACAAGATAAAGGAAATCAATGCTTCAGATCTGTACCTTCTCTCAGTATCTTTAAATCATGTTCAATTTCTTCACTTTCCAATCCGTTGGGCATACCGTAAACTCTAGTAAAATTTAATGTAATATCATCTTCGTTTAAATTAAGCATTCTAACACGATCAACGTCTTTCACTTTAGGATCCAAGCAGCTAGAAATATTCACATCTTTATTTCCACCGTATTTTTTAACCCAGTTACTGTTATGATCTCCAAGAAATCCACTCTCACCTCTTCTTTCATTACGTGTTAAATTCTCCTTAACACCCACACCCATACCACCATCAATTTGCAATTCTTTCAAGAGCCTATTATTTCTCCATCCACTTGAACTAACATCATTACCTTCGTCTCTTAAACCGTATGAATTATAAACATCTTTTTCTTGCTGTAACCGTAAAACAGATTTAGGAACATTATTACTGTTATTTTCGTTATCTTTAGATCTATTTGATCCGTTCTTAGTGAATTCATATAAATCACTTAATATGGATTTCACCTTGAAGAATTCAATTGATTCAATAATTTCAGATTGATCTTCTCCTATTTTACTTTTGGAATTGTTTAAAACAAAATTTTCATAGATTTTAGATCTATTCTTAGTTAAATCTTCAAATTCGATTTCACTAATTATTTCTGATATATCCTCTTCATCTTGTTGGTTATCATTACTTTCTTCTATGTGTTCCAAATATTTTGCTACCTTATCTTCATTCTTTTCTTTAGACTTTTTCTCCCGTTTGAAATCCTCCTCCCTGTCCATATCTTCTTCATTTACAGCTATTGATCCCAATTCTGATTTTATGCCTACTTTTTTACTAATACCAATTTTATCATTAGATAGTTGTTTCAAATATCTCTTCCAAATTTTATTTCCCTTTTTAGCATTCAAATGACATATATTTTTCTCGTCTTTCTTTAAAATTTCTTGCTTAGTTTCTAAATATTTCTTCAATTTAACTAGTCTTGTTGTATAATCTAAACAAATAAGAGCTGAATCCTCTAAAACTCTGTCCAAATATTGATTATAAATTTCCCTTTCATTATAATCGTTGAATAATTTCTCCCTAATCAATTGATAATCTCTAATTTCTTTAATATCTTTACTTAATTCGTTAGAACTGGATTTCTCAACTTTTTTCAGCATCTTAACGTATTTTTTTCTTAACTTTTTATATTTTTTTATTATTCCTTTATTTTCTAGCTTAATCAACTCTTTATAATGTTCCAAGCATGGTTGATATTCAATTTGCTTTGGGATTTCATTGATTGTCACAATGCCGGTAACTTCATATTCTGAATATGCTTCTTTGGATATTAAACATAATCTCATTGCAGCCAATTTATCAACAGATGTCAAATTTATATGTCTTTTTTTCACAAATTCAGTTTCAGTTTCAGTTTCATTATAACTCTTTACATTTTTGTCATCCGCAATTTTAAGTGGTTTGACATTTTCGTTAATCTCGGACTTATTTGCCGCCTCTTTATTTTCGGGAAATAATCCACCATGCCAAACAGGTTTAAAAACAGGTATAGTTTTATTTTCCTTCTCAATTGGAATATATTGCATTGGAACCAATAAGCCTTGGGGTGACATCATCATAGGAACAAATCCTTGAGGTATAACTGGTATACCCGGTAATTGAATCATCTCCGGAACCTTTTGCCTTAATTCAATCTGAGTTTCATGAGAATTAACGTATTTATCACTATATTTAACGACGTTGCCATTAATATGCTGAAAATTATCAACTTGATTTTTAGTTAATTTTTGAGGTTTAACATTTATTTTTGGAATCGCAAGCTGTAAGTCCGCTGAACAGGGCTCAGAAATTTTAGCAATCAATTGGATATCATTTAATGTCCTATTTTCCTCAACTAATGCTAATTCCTGTTCAGTTTTATTTTTGTTCTGAATTAATTCTTGATTTTGATTTTGATTTTGATTTTGGTTCTGGTTTTGAGTTTGGATTTGACTTTGATTAGCTTTTTCACTTTCTCTCTCATTATTATCCTGCTTCACATTCTCATTTTTACTCACATTCTTATTCTCATTCTTATTCTCATTCTTATTCTCATTCTTATTCTCATTCTTATTCTCATTCTTATTCTCATTCTTATTCTCATTTTCATTTTCATTCTCATTCAAATTCAAATTCTCATTCACATTCACATTCACATTTTCATTTTCATTTTCCTTCTCATTTTCCTTCTCATTTTCCTTCTCATTTTCCTTCTCATTTTCCTTCTCTTTCTCCTTCTCCTTTTGATTCTCAGTGCTATCTTTATTTTTAATTTCATTGTCAGCTTGATCCAAATCTATTTTCTCGCTACTTAAGACCCTAGATCTTTTAATAAAGCTATTATTTTCATTACGGTAGTCTGTGGATTCGTTTTTGTCAGTGTTATAACTTATGTTATCGTTTTCTTTTCTTTCATTAGCTTTAATCCTTTCGCTATCAATATTAGTACCAAAATAGATGTTGTTTAATCTGTTGCCACTATTCGCCTCGTTTTCAATATGGTTGTTTGTTAAACCATTCACATCACATTTCCTGAACTGCTGTGGATTATAAATATTATCAACTAAGCCATTTTTACTGCCAATGCGATTATCATTATTCTCTTTCTCTTGATTTTTCTTCGATGATTTTATTGGAGATGCATTGACATTTTTCTTTCTTCTTTTCGTGACTAGGATAGGATTAACAGGGGAAGAAAGTTCAACAATTTCATTCTGAACAGTGGTATTATCTTCTTGTACTGGTATAAAATTAAACGTTGAAGATATAGGCTTTTTAGAAATTGAAGAGACTCCCGATCCAGCATCATTTTGTTTTGGATATTTTCTTGGTCGGCCTCTTGGTCGTTTAACAACACCCTGCTTAATATTATAAGAAGAGACTGATTTAGGTTTCTGTGATTTAATGCTATTTTTTTTTTCAGGCTTAGTCAATGGCGGTGGAGGTGATGATTGAGGTGGTGATGGAGAAGATGATGTCGATTGTGGCGACGATTGCCCAGATGATTGCAATGGCGAAGATGATGATAGTAATGGAGCCAGCAATTCTGGGCTTAAGTTTACAGGTCTGGAACTTCTCAATCTTGAATTCATACCTGCACTTGCCTGCAATATTCTTTGTAATCTTTTCGACATTTTCTTTGGCGACAGAGTATAATCACTATCATCATCATCATCACTATCATCATCATCATCATCATCATCATTGTCATCATCATCATCACTTGAACGTCCACCATGTCTAAAAGAATGCAGAAATCTAATTATTGGCTTATTATCATTTGACTGAGCTGATTGTTTGTTTGAGAATAAATTTGAAATCTTGACGATAAAAACTCGATTCTTTGATTTTTCAAAATCGCTCTCGTCATCTGTAAGAATATATTGATTTTGAGGTTTTCGTTTATTCGTTTCCCCATAATCTGACATATGTCCTGCCAGTAAAGGATTGAGGAACATAAAAGTCTTATTCCCCTTTGTTGGTGTCTGCTTATTTTTTGGAAGATCTTGGTTTGATTCTTGAGGCGGAATGAAAGGACTGTTTTTCGTTGAATTATTCTTAGAATTTAATTGAGGTAGTATATTTGATTTATTTGAAACTGAACTATTAGCTTCTGTGGTTGGTACACTTATATTATATTTTTTATAGAATAATTCATTTTCTTTCCTTATACTTTCTCCTGTGGAATTGACAAACCTGGAATAAGGTTGATCGAGAATTGGTTTTAAGTCATCCTTAGTATTCTGAATATCACTTAATTTATTCGATTCGAAGTGTTTGATAGGATTGCCACCCATTTCTAAATTTGAAGATATAAGTTGCTCATTGAAGAATTCATTAGAATTCCCACTAACTGTAGAATTATGCCAAATCTCATTTTTTTCTGGATTTATGCTTCGCATTCTTGGGCTTTTTATTATTGATTCAGGTTCTCGTTCCCGTGAAGAAGTTCTTGAAAAGTCGTTGAAAATACTTTGTGTTGGAAGTCTCATTATATTTGATTTTGAATCTTTATCTGTATGTAAATTAGAGTTATTCATAGTAATTTTCTGTAAATAATTTTTTTCTTGAGAATTAATGTCATTGGTGATGATACCATTATTCTCTTTATTAAGCATTGGTAAAGCTTGAAAACCCGGTGGTCTATTAGGTATATGTAATAAAATTGGCTGTGTATCATTAAGTGGATGTTGATTCATAGCAACATATCCACCTACCAATGGCGAAGGATATTCTGGCAGCGAATGGTGAAGATGATGATAATAAGATAAGTATCCTTGATTTGGTGACATATCCTGTTGAAAGTTATTTCTAGAAGAATTAAAAAAATCCCACGGAAGATTTTGGGTTTGTGGATAATTACCAAATTGTGGTCTTTCTTGTTGTATGTATTGAACGTTTCCAGGGAAATTGGAATTTTTTGGTATCTTGGTATTATTTGATGACACAATAGGCAGTTCATTTGATGGTGGAGAGAGAGATATTTTGCGAGTGGGAATATTGTTGGACGAACACATTATTTAAAAAAATAAATATGAATGTTTCAATCGTCCGTAATTTTTTTTGAATGCTTATGGATACCGGGTACGGACAGAGAGTTATTGTTGGTATAAATAAGCTAGGATTGTTGAAGAGCAGAAAAATGGTTCACCAATTCAGGAAATCCACCGCGATCGATTTCAGTTGGGAAGCAAAAGTGGTTTTACAATTACGATGAGCAGCACTTGGATGAATACATTGTACTAAATAATATAGCGATTCTCTAATCATATTCTTTTTTACAGATACAGTCAAGCTTTAGATAAACGATAATTAAATATTCGAATAAATGGTATTCAAAATCCTGGCTATAATATTGTTTTTTATCCAAAAAGTTATACGTCATATCTTCTGGATATTAAAAAGCCATAAAATTTTACACGTACGTTTTGCAACCTCTATTAGTTAATATATTTTATAGTGCCAGCGCATTCTTTTTTATTATTTAAAGGTGAAAAATTTTGTTGCTTAATCTTAAAAGGTTTAATGTTAATTAGCCCGTACGTAAATCTCTTTCATGGCTCATAAGTTATTTAATTAGCTTTCAACGAAATGCTTCATGATACCTTAACGATTTCTTCTGAAACAAGGAGAGAATTTTTAAAATGTCTACCTCATTATTTGTGGATATATAAAATAATAGACCAAAACTCTAAAAGAAATAATTTTTTCTGGATATTAGGGTGCCATGCATCATTTATTATTGGAAAAAGCCTTACAGAAATCGGCGAGCCAATCATTTTGCTTTTTCTATCAAATCTTTACTCTGATTCCATATCATGTAAGCAAATATATTTATATGGACACAGGATCGCTCTTTTATATCATTGAGCTGTAGTTTAAAAGAACTTAGTTTATATCAGCTGTTTGACAGGGCAACATGTGTTGCTATTGCAGATTAGGAATCTATTTGATAAGCCAAGTATCACACTTACAAAAAATTCTTACATGTGAAACTCAGTAGTAACTAAAATACTAATACTGAAGGTAGAGACGAAGTGGAAAATAATTTGGCACATTAAAAAAGCTTGACAAATCTCACCTAAACTATGTGCCTTGTATAATTAAAATCAAATTATTCCAGTTTAATAACTCAGCGTAAAGTATTATCCTCATACCTGAAAAAAAAATAAGATATCCCAATGTGACATCTTTGAGCTTCATAGACACTATTTGGTAACACATAATTACTTATTCTGTAACTCTTTAAAACGATAACTACGTTTACCATATATTCTTCAATATATTCATCTGCTCTGCACTTAAAATGAAAGCTTTCTTATCTTAGCTGGCATACACAAAATTTTAGGGTTAAGTCGGATACGATATTTTGGCAAAGCAGTAATGCTCCATATGCTGCTTTTTTCACCAAGCACGCTAAACAGTACTGTTATACCAAACACACCAGTTTTTCCACACTTAACAAATACAACTAAAATAATATATTTCATAATTGGCATATTACCTTAAATTTACTTTAGCGGCAAAAAATATGGCCACCTAATTAAAGAAACACCCCACTTGCAAATTGATTTAATATAGCAAAGGGAATATGTTTTGGGTTTAGTACCAGGAATGGATGGATTATAAGATAAACCAAGTATGTCAGGTTGAGAATAATAGACAAAATAAATTTGACTGATAAATTCAACCCTTTTTGGATAGTGTGGACTGCATCAAAATTATTGCACTAAATTTTGAGATCATTGATTTAGCACTCACGCTTCAAAAAATAATTTAACATTCAACAATTAAAACATCTTGGGAGATACCAACTTATAACCTATAATATTAACAAGTTTGTACCTCCAGAAATAAAATATTTTATTTCATTTAGGTTGGCTAACAAACTTCAAGCAGCAAAATCAATTATGTAATTTCAATAACAGTAAAGCAAAGGGGGAGGGTGCATTTTTTTAAGCGACACTATTATTCTTGCTGTTACGAAACACTAAAGTATGGATACTATAATAAATACCCAACTCATCATAATGGTCAGAACAAAAGTTCAGCATGAGTGAAATGTATTATATATTAAAAAAAAATACTAGAAAATTAAGTATGTAGACAAAAAGTTATTTGAAAAATGTAATCAAGACAAAATACCAATTAAATCAACTGGCCAGCTTCTCTCATACCCTACATTTTGGTTTCTTTATCAAACGTTAACAAAGGGTAAAAATTGAATAACCCCAAAAAATTCAAAGAAATTTTGTAGGAGATGAAAGAAGATGGCTAATGTATTCAGCGGGTATACTACTGTGTTGAAAGCAAAATTCATATAAGTGGCAGGGCTTAATTAGACCAAGGATAGCTGTAACACTAATAATGAAAGCTTATGAATAACTTATAAATAGCTTTCATTATAACACTCAGTGTCTGCTCTATGTAGGGATCAAGAGACGCTGGTTCTCAAAAATTATCACGACTGGGTCTCAGATAATTGAAGAAATAAAATTGTGCAATGGACTTTAATAAATAACCAAAAATAGCAAAAATATACTGAATGGTATACAGTTGAATGTTAGAAAATCAACAAGGAATGAGTTTCAGAATGACAGAAACCTAACATTCAACATGAAATGAAGATAGCCCTTCCTAACCTGTCAGTAGTAACCTCGAAAATAAGCCTTATAGCTATAAATAAAAAATTAGCATTGCCATCTGGAAAAAAAAGGAAATGAGTTTAGTGGAAGAGACACATCGAATAAAAATCCAGGGGAAATGTACACATTTATACAGATCATGCCTTCACGATCTGTTGAACGAGAGGACATTGATCGGATGAAGGCCTTAAAGAACCCGAGATAAATTTTTTTAAAGGGAACGCGTAAAAATAATAATAAAACCGCCCCGGTCAGTATGAATTTTACATTAAATTAAGCAACATTCCTAAAAAATGTAAAATTTAATTTGTATGATATTTTTTGCAAATTGGCCAAGCAAAATCGCCTTTAAGGAGTTGAGGTTCTCAAAAGTCTTTTTGAAACTAGACTTGGAATCATTTGACGGCACGGTAATATACATCTCACTATGCGTTCGTATTAGATTCATACTCTTTATAGTATCTTGAGCTAACAGTAAACTAAGTCCCAAAGCAGAGCATAACTTTTAGATCTTAATGAAATATAAATAGTATACAAACTGGTGGCTAGAATGTGAAAAAGGAAAAAGAAAGGCTGCTACTTTTCATATGCTTTTTTTTTATTTCCTCTTTAAGGAATTTGTACACCTTTTTGTAAATAAATCCGTTACTATCATGTTTTTATTTTGTTTATTTGATCTGCAAACATTTGTATAAACTTTTATGTGGATGGCAAAAACCCCGACGTAGCTCTCCATTTCATGTAGCTCTTCGTAAACAACAAGAAACTAGTCTAATATCGATCAAAGTTAAATTGCATTCTGTGTCTCTTTTCTTAACATTGAATGTAACATACGAAGCTTATATTTTCGACATTTTGTTTGAAATTTACGATTCTGTATTTACTGCAAAATGATCTGCATTTACGTGATTGCCCATCTAGGAGCTTTAAAATTGTGAATTTCATCTATCTTGCACCAATAATCTGATTATTTTTTAGCTGTTTTTCCTTTGCTCAATTAGAATTCCCATTAATATATATATATGTCCTTACCCAGAATCTCAGACACCTTTATGGGTTACCATAGTTAAATCAGAGTTCTCCTATTGACAAAAATGGGCACCAGTGAGATTCATATATATATATATATATATATATATATAAATATAACTATTAAAACATGGGTGTTCTTTTGGGGACGTCCGCCACCTTTATATAATCATGTTTAATCAACTGTTCACTGATTCGAGGATCTGTTTTTCGTCCCGATAAATCATTAACGGATTATAACATCACTCAATTCCACTGAATTTCAGCAGACCTTAAAATGTAACAATAAAGCGATTTTTTTCGAATCCACCCAAATAAGTTTGGTACTTTGGGTACATTCGCTGTTTTCTTCTCACCCGACATCACAAGTGTAAATAAAATTCATATCGGCGTTGCAGTCTGCGCGCACACATGCGTTACTGCAGCGTTCGGACCGGTGCATATGTTTTGCCGATCGTTTCAGATCTGAATAACTAAAACTGGCATTTTAACCTTGTGTTTACCTATTTCCCAATTTGGTAAATAAGAAGTCGAAATGTAATGACAAATATCTTTGGCAAAAAAAAATATCTTGTAGACATAATAAACAAAAAATATTTTTTGATGATTCTTATTATGGCAATAGTTAAAAATTATATTAAGAGCTCAAAAAGCATGATATCTTAGGGAATTAAGATGCGTATAATATTATATGAGAGCGTATTATCGCATCTCCATGTTTCCTTGAAAAGGTACCACGGTTATTAAGCACACGGGATCTGAAAACTTTAAGCAGCGATTTTCTAATCTAAAATATCAGTAAATGAGATTATTTATAGACTGGAAGCTAGGTTAGATTCGTTTCAGCTCAAAAGTATCCAGCTATTATAGCATTTAAAGTTTAAGAAATAAATATTTATATATCTAATATAAGTCGTTTTCTTTTTATTAAAATTTTAAACCGGATTTTGGTTATTTAATTTGACGATAAAATATCGAATATTTTATTATCAGATTTTTATGTACGCTTGAAGCATATTATTTGTATATAACACCCGCCTTTTTTAGTTTCAGACATTGTCCACCATTATGAATGAATATTGTAGTTAAAAGCATACCCGTATCCCCAGAAATCTAAAGCGGGATACATTTTATCTTTGAAGTTTCTTAAAATAACGCCTCCATTCTTTCCCGGTTTTTAATTCATCCCATTCTTGTCTTTTAACTAATCCAGATCCAGTACAGTCCAAGTATTCAATTTTATTTTTAAAATTACTTCTCATAACAAAAGCTTCAACAATGCTTTGTTCCAATGAGCTGATATTAGACAACGTTATTTTCTTTATGTTATTTAGCTTCAACATTTCTTTCCAAACAGCCGAAATTTCCAAACCGACTGCTTGTCCATTTTTAAGATCAACATCAATATCCATTTCTCTATCAGTATCCGACCAGTATATTGCTTTATCTAAAATCTTTCTCGGTTTACCTTTAGCTAATAGCTTACCCTTACCTGTTTCCCAGTTAAAATCTTCATAATCATTCAATTCAAAATCAGCGCTTACTGTAATATCACTAAAATTGATCTCTTCTAGGTTTTCACATTCTTTTAAAACATGCAAAATATGACCAACGGGAATATCTTTAGTAAAGCAGTACTGGGATAAAAATTGACTTTGCTTTGGATGCGGAGTAGAAAAAGGTAACCTTCCATCGATATTTGCCTCTATCTTACTGTCAACATTTGTTCTAGTAAGTTTGCTATTTGGTTTTGTTGTACTAGAGTTTGAGACTGCAGTTTTTGGTTTGGTCGTAACTTTCTTTTTAATTTGTTTGTATTTTTTATTAGGAGTCGTGGTAGCTTTCTTCCCAAACGCATTTTTAAGTGATTTAAATATTGATCCATCATTTGAATTACCATTATTAATATTTTGAGTAGAATTTGTGTGAGAATTGGACCTTTGTCTTGCTTTGAGCTTTGGCTTAGATTTTTTTAGATTATGCTCAGAATCAGAACTACCAGAGTCAGATCTTCTTCTTGAATTAACCAGGGTTAAAGTGCCAGCTGACTTATTTTTTCTTTGATCAAATACACTATCTGTGGACCCGTATATACCGGTATTAGAGCTCCAATGAACAGTCGCAGCAGATGAAGATGAACCAGCTCTAAACCTGTTATTTGAAAAACCACCATACAAAGGATGATCACGAAATTTCCAATCTCTCCAACCTGCCAAAATTTTTTTATCTCTGTCAATAAAAAAACTATCCCTATTACCACTGCTTCCAAAAATCATTTTATCCTGCAATTTTGCACGCTCGCTCTCATTTAAAGTAATACCAACATCAATATGTGAAAGGTCTAGAACATAAACTAAAGAAGATAATTTCGAATTATTTGATACTAAGTGAACAAATTGTGCAAATCTATAAGTTGAGGAAAAATATGGTGAATGATATAAAATCTGTTTTGATAATAAATTAAAAGTTTTATTAACGTATAAACAATTAACTAAGGCCTTTTGATCATCTTGCAATTGATTGAGAACCAAATTAACAATTTCAATAGGCAAAGTTTGAAATTTGATATTAGGCTTCACATTATTGCGATTGAATGATGAAATTGATTGCATTGAAATTGTTCTTGTTTTAAGCGGTAAAGTATCAGTAGCTGCATCCAGAATCTTTTGTTTTATATTATTATTTGTGGTCAATAAAATAGATTTTATTCTACCTTCACGTTTGCGCTTGTGAATAGCCACAACAGTTGTATTTTTATCGATTGGTTTAATTTCAAATTCATTAGATGTAGCATCCACATATTCGTGAGTACGATAATCATAACCCTGATCCGGATTAATCATTGACCTATAGGGAGGTAAGTAACGATCCAATTGGTAATAATCCACGCTTAACTGTCTGTTCAAACCACCAAGTTCACGTCTAATACGTTGAGATATTGTCCTTTGCGGTGGTTTACTAGGTGTACTATTCATTTCGCTGTTTACTTCTTCCGGAATAAGGTCCTCCCGTATTGTTTCAAATTCAGTTCCTTTTTGAGGTATTCCTTCTTCAGTGACATCAAATTCAGCATAAGGAGGTGGATTTGGATCCATATAGATACCACCAAGTGTATTTTCCGATAAAAAGTCATCGATATTGGCATTCTCATCTATTGAATCTAAAATTTCAGACTGATGAATAGTTTCAACTCTTTCCAATAAATGGTGCTCATTTTCGGCTGTATTTTCATTTCTTTCTGGACTTTCTTCAAATGGTAAAATAGACGACTCTTCAACGACGGTTGGTATTTGGGATTGCGGACGACGCTTCCTTAATATAGTAGATATACGTTTCAAAGAATTCGCACGGGATAATTCAAAGAAACTATTAAATCTTTCATTATCATCGTAATCCTCTTCCTCACTGCTTGAAAGTTCAACGTTTAGCAAATCTGCAATATTATTGTTGCAGTTAGAACCATTATTGTTACTCTTACTATCATTATTATTATTACTATTATCCTTTTCGCTCAATTCATCCAATAAATCCAAATCAAACTCCAGTTCAACATCATTATCTTCAAGTCCAATTTGATTAATAAGATCAATTAATGAATCTTCAATTTCTAAACCATCCGTACTGTCGGTGTCAAGTATTCTATAGTGGTCTTGTAATATAGTAGAATCATTTAGGATAGTTTGATTCATGCTAGAGTCATTTATTGCAGCTAAGGTAGTATCAGAGTGTACAAAGGAAGTTGAAACTGTATGATTTAAAACTTTGAACTGTGGTCTCTGTGTTGTAGTCGGTGAAACATAATTTGAACCGCAGACTTGAGAGTCGGGTGTAGTCTGTGCTGAACTAAGTTGATTTAATGAAGGACTAGTAATATATTGAGCATTCCCTTCACTATTAATATTTGATCCAGATGTATTTAAAACATCCAAATGAACATTGCTATAATTATTTACCGTAATAGATTCCTGATTATTATTTTGTTCAAAGACAGAATCAGAATCAGAATCAGAATCGGAATCGGCATATAAATCTAAAACATCACCAATGCTTTCTCCAGATTGTACAGAGTTACGTCTCGACACTTTAGAAGAGGCCTGAATCGCTGCATTGGTATCTACTGTTGAAAATATTGAGTTCATAGACGGTATTCTGTTTTCAGTTGTAGAAACCATCATGTTTGATAGATAAATAATCCAAATATAATCAGTACACTGTCTTTTCTTTTTTGATACTGTGCAGAAAGAAAATAGTGATATAAATGAATGTAATGACTCAATATGTAGTTAATCCACTGGTCAACACTGAGAAGTCTGAATAATAAGAATTTATTAGAGATCGATAATAGATCAAAATTTTATTATAGTGTGTACTTGCGTACCGTGAATAAAAAACAAGTAGATCAAAAAAAACGAAAACGCGCACAAAAGTTTTCTGTTATATTTTTTTTTATCTTGTTTCAGTCATATATCTGGTTACTTGATTGCTTGCTTACTAGTTTACTTAAGTTTGCTATTTAGATATTTTGTTAACAATATCATATATTTGAGTTTCCAAAATATGTGTAAAATAATGGTACATGTTTTAGAAATTAAAAGATATCGCAATAACAACTTTTAATAAGGGTTTAAACGAACTAAATTTAACCTGCCCGTTTTGGCAAAGAGAATATATTCTTGAATGCCCGGCTGTATACATTACACACCTGAAACCAGCCATTGTTTTACAATTTACCAGCCCCTTTAAGAAAAATATCTTTAACTTTGTATCAGGTTCAATAAAAGGTATCTATATACGTCATAAAATTTCCTTTTCTAGCAACGATATTTTCCTTAAGCATCTTCTATTTGACTATTTTACACTAGTTATCAAAACTTAATCCAATAAAGTCTTGGAAATTCTCTTCCATGATACCTTGACTTTGCTCGTTTAGATTCATCCATCGAACATTTTTAAATATTTCACCTTTCTTGGTTTTCTCTACAATTTCATCGATGTTTTTAGTTGAAACCAATAGACAGATTGCATCATAACCACCAGCGCCTGGGACAACACCACCTAAAACGCCTTTCAGATGTTCACAGTTATCCAACAATTGTGATTGTGTATCGGGTTCAATTTCAGCACCTGTTTCAATTGTCATAATCTTTAAATATTTTCTGATCTCTTTTATAGTTTTAACAACATCTAGTAATTCTTTGTGATTATCATCTAATAAAATATCTTTTGAACTGTGGTTAGCTAAATATTTTAAGGTATTTTCATACTCATCATTATTACTTTCCAAGTTTGTTAAATTTTCTAAACATTTAATTAACTTCATATTACTTTCATCTAAATTTGTCCAGACTTCACGGGCCTTTTCTGGATTTTCCTTTCTCCATTTCAAAACCTTGTTGACCAATTTTGGAGTTTCTGAGCCGCCCATAACATCACCCATTAACAGTCTGATTCCATTTGGCATGTTACATGGTTGGTGAACAATTTTCCAATCTTCATCTTCAACAAGTTTTTTCAACATTTTTGGAAACTCATTTGAATTTTCTATTTTCCACAAATTATCAATCAAAATTGGTGAGAATCTTCTATACACAATGGAGCCAAAAGTTGCACTAGCAACATCAAATCCCGATCCAATTTTACCTTGTGCTTTACAATGGGCAATTTGTGATAAATTGTGAACTTTCATTTTCCATAATTCGTCGTTGACATCAAATAGTTCAAAATAGCAAGACAATAACGCACATGTTAAAGAAGTAACCAATCCTGCACTAGACCCTAGTCCTGTTTTCGCAACTTCTGTAATACCTTTCTTATGATATGAAAAAGTGTAACTGCCGTTATCTGAACTCTGTTGGACTGAATTCACATGTGAATGATATTCGGAATCTGAGAAAATAGTAATAAGAATATTTTTATCTTCAGATTTACCATAGCTCGAAACATAATTTAATACAACAAAAATTGTAGCTTCTATGAACGGGTTATTCCTTTTCGAAATTTCTTGCAATGGCGTCCTATGAGGTACAAAATCTTTGATTGGAAATTGATAAGACCATGAACCTTCGGTAAATTGTGGAGAGTTAATTGTTATACTCGTTATACTCGTTGTTTCATATTTATTTGATTTAACCTGGGATATTGCATGCATACGTGCTGAAAGCGCAATGACGAATGCTTTGTAAGATGGATCCAACACAAGGTATCCACCTGCTAAGATTGCTTTACCCGGAGCACTAAACACTCTTTTTTGAGAATCTGACATTGATTCTTTGATTAACCGATTGTGTAAATCAGAGAAAAATATTTTCCTGTTATATTTTGCTAACTCAAAGCGGAACGAAGAATCATAAGCTCGTTTAAACGACGCGATCAGATTTCCTTGTGAATGTAAAATTTGTTCAATATCTTAGCGAAAAAATAAGTTGACTTCGTCGATTTTTTTATATTTTGTTTATTTGAAAAATTTCTCGAATGCCGGGTATATATCCTATTTAGGAACTGTTAGCTGAAACAGATAACTGCTTACTCGATCGCAAGTGTATAATTTTTGCTTCCTTTTGTAGACTATTTTCAACAGTATTATCAGTTTGACGTAACATTACTATTAGTTTAATAGCTAGTGTAGCTTAGCTCAACATTTTCAAATAATGAACAGGCGCATGATATTTTCGGAAATAACCAAGTTTCCTCCGTATTTGAGACATGAGAGCGTCTAATCTAAACCCCGGTCTTGCCCTCCGAGACCTCTTAGTATTTAACTCTTTCGTTTTATCAGTAATCCACCATCTCCTCGGCTCCTTATTTCAATCAACATACCAATATCTATAAGGTAACTATAAGCTTTCAAATTTAATTATGTCGGATGATCATTTGATTGTCCTGATCCACGGGTTATGGGGATCTTCAAGTAACCTTGAAGTGTTAGATGAAGTCTTAAAATCAACTTTAGCCGGAGCAAACATTGGTGACAGTAAAATTCATACATTTATTCCTTCGTCATTTGGTCATTTTAAAACTTATGATGGAATCAAGGTAATAGGTGACTATGTTATTCAAGATATTTTTAGAGAATTAGAGAAATTTAAACATGAAGGAATCAATATTAAAATGATAAGTTTTATAGGTTATTCATTAGGTGGGCTGATTGCAAGATATTGCATTGGTGAATTATATGAGGTTGGATTTTTCAATGATATTGAACCAATTTTTTATTCCAGTTTTGCTACACCACACCTGGGGGTTAAATTTTATACAACTTATGGATGTTTTGCAGCAATTTTAAACTTTTTAGGTTCTAATTTTATTGGTCAATCCGGTAAAGATTTATTTATTCGTGGATCAGATATTTTGTTAAAGATGTCAGATAAAGATGGTAAGTATTTTAGGGGTTTGGATAGCTTTAAAAAATTAATTTGCTTGGCAAACATTAGATTTGATAGAACAGTTGCATTTTATACTGCTTATATTACAAAATATGAAATTTTCAAGGACTGGGATTCAATTGATATGCAATTTATTCAAGATTTACCCTATGCTGTTATAGAAGATAAAAGAATTGATACTAAAATTGTCGATTTTAAGTCGAGTAAAAGGTGTTCTACGTTAAAAGCTGATTTGTCCGACAACGAAAATAATCATAGTAGAACGAAAGGAAGCTATATTTTATCGTTTGCACTTGTTTTAATGCCATTTTTTTTCCCTTTAATCTTTACTGTCAGTACATTTGCCACTATCAAAAGTTATCTGAGATCAAACTGCTTAAAGGAGTATGATTGTAAAAAAGAGTGGAATTCTCTTAGATTAGTACTGATGGACGATAAAAAGGTTAATTCTGATCCTAGCGAGACTACTATGCTGGTAGCCGATAGTGTTGACAAAGATGAACCAATTGCAGATGCTACCAGAGAAATCATTGAAGATACTTTGAATACTAGTAGAAAAGATATCGCCATGGATAAGTATCAGCAGGAAGATGATGAAGATGTAAATGAAGTTAGTGAAAGTAAATTATATAACGTTGGAGTTGACATTAAAGTTTGTTGTAATTCAGAAGAAGAAGCTGTCAAAAATATGATTAGAGGCGCTGATATTGGAGATCCTACTAACCTTAAAATAACTGACGGAATTAAAAAGCTACCGTTTGATTCAATTAGAGAAGAAATATGTGATAATTTAAATGAATTGAATTGGGTTAAATTAGCAGTTTTTTTACCATCTTTGAATGCACATCAAAGCATTGTCGCAAGACGTGGATTTCAAAGAACTTCTGCTGCAGCTCCATTATTATTCTTATACGCTTATACCATTAAAGATCTTTTAAACACTTACAGTGTGTAAAAAAATCTTTCCGTTTTTATATTTTTTTTGACCATCTTGGCTGTTTATAGCATAGTTTTAAATATGAAAAAAATCTAGATGAGTAAAAAAAATAAATAAATAAATATAATCAATATAAAAAGATCATTTAGTACATAAAAATATAAAGTTAATAAAAAACAAGGCAAAAGAAAACAAAACAAAAATATAAAAAATAATCAAATAAAATTCATTCTACACTAAATCTATTGTAAAGTAACGTAATTTGCAGGGAATAACTTTCTTTCGCCGTTTAACGAGCCCAACCACCAATCTTCATCAACTTTATCAATGTCAGTAATAATATCACCTTCTTTAAATGACAATTCGTTACTTTCAGCGGCTTCATAATCATACTCAGAAACAGCAGAAATACCAGAAGCTTTAGTTTCAGGTTCTGCTTCTGCTTCAGGTTCCACTGTGCTTTGAGGTAGAACTTCATGTTCAACAACTGCAGCAGAAGAATTTGAAGATTCACTTAGCTTAACATACGATGAAGGAAACAAGCCTTCTTCACCTTTACTGTTTGTACCAAACCACCAATCTTCATCAACAAATTTGATTTGCGTAATTGTCTCACCTTCAGAAAAGCCAATTTCATTATCTTCATCTTTTTCATAATCATATTCTGCAATGGCAACATGAAGTTCCTCGACTGGTTGTGTGTCGGTTGCAACAGCTGGAACTGGTTCAGGTTCAGTTGATCTTGGTGGAAGTGCGACAGGTATTGGTTCGGATTTTTTAGGTTCTTCATCATCCCAACCATCGCCTTGTTCGTCTTCAGCTTCTTTGAATTTATCAAATGGTGCGTTGTCCCTCCTAGGTGGAGGTGGGAATGAAGAGACTGGTTTTGGATCTTCTCTATTTGGAGTTGGAGGTGGGAAGCTTGCAGACTCTTTTTGTTCTTGTTGCTCTTCTTTAACAGGAGGTGGGAAGACCGATTCTCTAGCAGGTGGAGGTGGAAAAATAGAAGAGGATTTAAATTGCTGTGAATTACTCTTTTCTTTTAATTCTTCTTGCTGTTCTTGTTCTTCCTCTTTTTCAGCTGCTAAATGTATCTTTTCAAATTTAGATTTAACATCACTAACATTAATATCTTCGGAATCAACATTCTCAGCAGAATTGACTGGTTTATCATCCTTTGGAACTTCCTTATATTGACCCTTCTTTTCGGCCCAAAGTTGAGCAGGAGTTTTACCACCCTGGGTACCAAAATTTCTGCTTAAGCCGCCAACAAGTTTTGAATTATCATTAGATGGAATTGAACCAAAAGTTGGAGCTTTTGTTCCAAATTCCGTTTTGACAACATCCTCGCTATATCTGGATAAAACAGAATGAGAAGACTTTGGTTTTGGTAATGAAGTTAAACCACCGGAAGGATTTAATGGAATTGATGAGATTGAAGGATTTAATTCAGGCTTTGAATTTCTTAAAGCGTTAATATCGACCTTAGTTGGTTTGTAAGCAGACGGTAAATTTTCTAAAGGTTTTTCCGAAAAATCTCTTTCTTGAATTTCCTTCTCATCACCCCATCCATCATTTGATTTATCAAATTTTTTTGGTGGAAAAGCTGGTTTTGGTTTAATAACTGAAGGTGTTTCAACCGGCGGTGATGATTTACTAATTGTAGATGCAGGTTTTGGAGTTGGTTTAAAAGTTGAGTCTGATTTACTTTGTGGAGTTAAACTCTGAATTGAATATCTTGCACCTGAAGCATTTGAAACAGTTTTCATGATATCATTAATATCCAGATCATCACTATCTCTGGCAGTGATTTCAACGTGATAATGTAAAACTTTACCAACTTCGGAGAAATTTGATGCAAATGAAACTTTAGATTTTAAAGGAGCTGAGTCTGGACACCAACCTAACAACACTAATTTATGAACATCGGAACCGAATGGATTGACTCTAATGACACCAAATTGAACAGAACCTTCTTCAAATTCGGAAACAAATTCTGTAATATCACCGTCACCAAGGTTTGTTGGCTTTAAAGATGAATCTTTTAAAGTGGTAAAGATAGCATAGGTATGTTCGCCGGAAACGACGGACGAATAGTCTTGCTTAATTTCTTTAGCATAAGTGGATAAATCCAATCTTTCCATTTTGAATTTACGATAAAATAGATAATTAATTGAGTCCAGAGGATAAGTTAAATTAAACTCAAGCAGGACAGTGGGTAAAATAAACAAGTTGTGAAATTGATTGAGGACGAGAGTTGACGCTTCCATAATGCGCCACATACAAGAGACAAAAACGTGACGCGTTAGTTAATTTGACCGCTAGTCCATCTACTAGATTAACCAGAAATTGAACTTTTTCTTGGTCCAATTAACTTGTTTGAGCTCAATTTTTGGGTATTGGTAATAGTGAAATAATAATTTTTTTCAGTATCTCTGGATTTCACATTAACAATTTTGCAATAATTTTCTTTGCTAATTACGGAGAATATCTTGGATACTGCGCCCTTCACAAATGCCAATCTTAGCCCCAAGCAGGTACATGATCTTTAACTTATCGCAATACTATATTAATATACTTCAACTACTCTAAATTAAAACGCGATACGCCATTTAAATGCAGTATGTTGCTTCAAAATATTAACAATGTTACATAAAAACATAAATCAATACTAATAACCAAATCATGAATATCGATGTTTTCTTTATTGATATGCCGATCGTAAATCAAGAAGAACAAGAAAAAAAAAAGACGAAGAAGAAGAAGAAGAAGAAGAAGAAGAAGAAGAAGAAGAAGAAGAAGAAGAAATATTTAACAATTGTATCTGTTGGAGAGAAAATTACTCATGTAGCCATCCTAAACCAAAACTTTTCAATTGATGGCTATCATGATACTGTTTTATCAAAGCTAGAAGAGCAACCAATTTTTGAAACGGATAATAATCGTTCAAATTCAATTGAACAGGAACTTATTTTCAAAAGAATTACTGAAGCATTATGTATTAAGAATTCAATTTTTGTAAGAAAAATGCTATTTGCAGTGGCGACAATATCATCCAACATCTACATGTTTTATTATTATCTAAAACATAAATGCTGAAATAGGAGTTTTATCAATTATGGAGTCAGATGGATAAATGCAACTTCAACATATGTTACTTTTTTTATCTTTGCATAGATTCTTTTTGTAGCTTATTGATCTCGAATTCTAAAAATATTTATTATGTGATTTTAATGCTTCTTGTTTTTATTCATTTACCTTATACTCTGGTATTCATAATATAATGATTTACACATATTTTGTAACTATAATGGAAATATTGATTTATAAAAATTCATTTTCAAATTGTTTAAGCAGTTCAATTGGCTTTGGCAAATATTCTACGGCATAAAATAACAGGTAAAAAGTTGCTTTAAACTTGAATCTTCAAAAATTTTATGAACCTTTTATATAAATTATTTTTAATTTCATCCTTTTTTCCTAGTATTCATCATTCAACCTACGTTGTACAAATAAAAAGTGGACGGGAATTAATTATCACCACCGTTTTATTAGGCCTTTCACTTCTATATTACTTGCAGGTATATCAGGAACAAAAAAGTTTAAAATAATTGCTAATCAATATTGTCATGTTAGCTAATTGCATTGGCATATTTAATTTTGAATATATATGGATTATTTACCAAATATGATCATTGATAGAAATCTATTCTTTATATCTTTTTTAATATTTACTTCATGAGTAAAGATCATTTATTAATCCAAACACAATATTTCTTTTTATTTCAACAGTGATTGAAAGAAGCCAATTATATTGAATGAAAATGTTATAACTTTACTGCAAACAAAAGAGTAAAATAAAAAAAGAGTAAGATAAATAGATCACAAGATTTTAACTCGAACATGAAAATTCAAGGCCTTTGGCATCTTATTTTTTTGATGAGCACGCTTTCCAATATAGTGAACTCATTAAATATCATTCTACAATAAGTCACTAAATTCTAAATAAATAATTCATTTGATTAAAATTGTTCTTTATATAATCCGCTTGATGAAGCTTCGACAGTAATCAAATAACCGTGAACATGTTTTTTTCCACTATCTAAACGCGTCCCCAAAAATTCAATAAAAAAAATATCTTTCTATCTTTGGCTAACGTCTTTTATATAATTAGGGATTGCTACTACGTACCAATGACAATGACATCAATTTATAGGCCTACCCCTAATAAACCTTTAAAAGAGGACGAAATGTTTTATAATCCAACAATTAGTCGTACATATGCGTCACAATATAATTCAATTTATTATCAAAGAACACGAACATTGAAATCTCGTGTAATGAAACAAGTAACTAAAAAATGGTCAGATGTTAAAGTTAATGATATGAAACCAAAATTTATACCAAAGATTCTAGATATCCCATCCTTTAAACCAATATATATGATTGGAACCGTTTTCGCAGAAATGAAATATAAGCCTGATGTTTTAAGAGAGGTGGAAGAAAATGTTCAAGGGCATTCTGTATCAGGGGATAAATTACAAGATTCAAAATATAGTAAAATTGACCAATTAAGACATTATTCATATAGTGATCCGGAAACGGATAGAATTTGGCTTGAAGATGATAGTGGTAGAGTTGTTTTAACCGGGGAATTATTGGATAAAATTATTTTAGTCACAGGATTAATTGTAGGTGTTTTAGGTATGGAAATTGAATCCGGAATATTCCATGTTGTTGATATTGTTTATCCAGAAGCTTGTGAACAAAAAAAAGTAGAGTTGGAACTAAACGATGGTAAAATTTTATTATGTAGTGGGTTAAATATCAATGAAACAACAGAAAGAGGTAAACTAGAAGTTTTGAAAAATTGGATTATGGGTGAATTTGAAGATGATAGAGCAGAAAATATCAATGAAATGTTAATTTTAGGAAATTCTGTTAAATTAATTGCAAATAAACATAAAATTGTGACAGAAATGGAAAAATATAATGAAGACAGTGGATCTAAATATGATTCTGAGTCAATAAAGATTTTAGATAATTGGCTGAAAGAAGTATTATGTAGTATTCCAATTAGCATATTGCCAGGTGAAAGTGATATTACTGAAATTGGACTACCAAAACAACCAATGCATAAATCTTTATTTCACAAATCTTCAAGAAGAGGAAATTTCAAAAGACTGACGAACCCAACTTGGTATGATATTAATAACCTCCGAATTTTAGCTACAAGCGGTGAAAATATTAATGATATTTTAAAATATGTTATACCAAATTCAAAGATTAATACAAATGATAAAATCGACAATTCGGTATATTGGGAATCACGACTAAAACTAATTGAAGATACATTACTATGGCAGGTCATTGCGCCTACAGCACCTGATACTTTATGTTGTTACCCGTTTGATGATAAAGATCCTTTCACGTTGGTTGAAACTCCACATGTTTATATTATTGGCAACCAACCAAAATTTGAAACTTCTTTGGTTGAATTAAAAAGAAAAAATGGCGATATTCTTACAGTTAGAATTATTGCTGTCCCAGTGTTTGATGAAACTAATCAATGTGTTTTATTAGACACAAAGACTTTGGAATGTGAAATTATAGAACTATCAACATGATAGCTACAATCAGTACAAGTTCAAAATCTCGTTCAGTCTATATCTTTCTATATCTATATACATGTATACAATGATTTTTGTCTATCATCCTTCTTTAACTTCTAATCTACATAGTGGAACCTCCGTGCCTTTCTTAAAGATACTGTTCTTACCGTACGTTAAATCATAACCAATTTTGGCTTCGTCAACCGTCATTTTCAATTCATCAACCTTTAACCTATCTAGTAATTTTTTAGAATATTCTGGTATGAATGATTGTAATAAGATTAAAATAACTCTCACAGAATCTAACGCCGTAAAAATAACAAGGTCTTGCTTCAATTGTTTATAATCAGTTGATTCAACCGAATCATCTTTTTTGACTTTCAAAGTCCATGGCTGATATTTATCAAATAATCCATTAACAAATGGTGCTGTATCAAAAATTTTTTGTAAAGCCTTATGCATATTAAAAGAAACTATATCATCATTAATATCATCTTTCAAAGAATTGATTTTATTGGTGACATTAACCAAATCTTCTTTGAACATTTCATCGTTGGTTTGAGTTAATAGTTCAACAAATGATTCGGATTCTAATCTTTTTAGAGCTCTTGAAATATCAAAATTTTTTGATAGTGATCTAATTAACAAATTACAAAATTTATCAATAAACTCTGTTCTTAAGGTATTCAGTTTTTCATCACTATAATCAGCATCAGAATCTAAAACCGAATATCTCATCATAAATAATCTCAAAGCGTCGGTGTCATAATAATCTGCTATTTCAATGGGATCAGCAACATTACCTCTTGACTTACTCATTTTTCTGCCATCCATTAACCAGTGGCCATGAACAACCACCTGTTTAGGTAAATTTAAACCTGCAGCCAATAAAAGTGTTGGCCAATAAATACAATGAAATTTAATAATATCTTTACCAATTAAATGTGTTGGTCTCGGCATTTTATTGTTGGCAATATTAGGGTAGCCCACAGAAGTCAAATAATTACTTAACGCATCAAACCAAACATATATTCTTTGAGAGTCATCATTTGGAACAGGTATCCCCCATTGTAATCGCCATGATGGCCTTGAAATTGATAAGTCTGATAATTTGTGATTCTTCAATTCATTTAGAATAAAATCATAATATTTTGTAGGTTGAATGAAATCTGGATTTTCTTCTAAAAACTTAATTAAAGTACTCTGAAATTGTGACATTTTAAAAAAATAATTCTCTTCAGATTGATAAATAACAGTTGAACCTGTTTCTATTGAAATCATTGTTTGTTCTCCAGTTTTTTCATCAATTGATTCTTTAATATCAGTTTCAGTATAAAATGCTTCATCAGAAATTGAATACCAACCACTGTGTTGACCTTTATAAATATAACCATTTTTATTAACCACGTTCCAAAAATGATTAACTGCATTATAGTGATCAGGATCTGTAGTTCTTATAAAACGATCATATTTAATATTACCAATTCTGGCTAGATACTTAAATTTTTCAGCTAAATTATCACAAAACTTTTTTGGATCCATATTAGCCATTTGTGCAGCATTTTGAACTTTTAGTCCGTGTTCGTCTGTACCTGTTGTGAAAAATGTACTATGCTTGTTAAATTTACACCATCTATTTCTCACGTCAGCTAAAGTCATAGAATAAAAATGACCTAAATGTGGTTTAGCATTAACATAAAATATGGGTGTAGTTGTGTAGATTGTAGAAGGTAATAATGGTTTCATGTTTCTGTGATTTACAATGACAATCGAAGCTTTGATTGTTACTCGCAATATGGAAATATAACTCGGTGAATGTCAGATATTGTAAAGATTAAAACCTAACGCGGGTCATTAGGCGATAATGTATTTCAATAAAAAATCTGTTAAATTTGCAAATTTGCGAAATTTTGGATGAAAACTGAGATTTTGATACTGCACACTTCAAAAAAGAATATCACCACTAGAAGCTTAAAATAGATATCTTTGTAATCATTTCAAAAACAAATAATAAACTCTTGTCTCTTCACGTGAGAAAGTGAAAAGCTTCTTACTTCTTCGCAACTATTATAAGGACGAAATGCGGAATAAATAAAATCATATGTGTACGCAAGCAGATAAAAGCTGCCGAGAAGTGGTGAATATTACACAAAGTACATTAAACGGATAATCGAATTCTAACATAATAAACTAATTTTATAACAAATGTATATATCAATGTACACTATGCTCTATATACAGGTACTCTAACCTCATCTATTTATTGATTTCTTCTTGGAATAACAGCTTTCTACTGTGTTTGTCAAACATGTTGGCAAAATCAGCAACATTTAATTCCTGTGGATTTCCACCCATAACAGTTTTATCTTTAAACGTCACCTCAACGAATGGCTTCTTATTACTCTTTTCATTCAATAATTCCAAGTCAATGTTACAGACGCCCCTCAATGATGGTGGAATTTCAGATAAAACACCTCTAGCACACCTCGCTTCCGGACCAAATGGATTAAATTTGACAACTAATTTAGTAAAGTATTTGGTAATCATTGTCTGAATGAAATTTGTATCTATAGTTAAAAGCCAGTTTAATATATGTCATATGCCTTGATTTGTAGAAACTCATGAGTTTTCAAATTTTCATTTTCACAACTGTGTGAGGGTAAAATCGGCGCATACACTACTTTGAATAAATAAGTTACTTTATTTCTAATTGACATTGAATAGTAAAATCAGTTATGAGTAATCAAATTAAAATTTCTGGATAAAATAATGTAGAGTCAAATTCCATAAATAAATATAACTAAAAAGAAGACTGTTTCCTTTCAATTTAAGAATGAAGTTATTAATCATTACGAGTTGGCAAAATATGATTACAATTAGTAAATGACACGTAATACATTTTGACAGCATTCCCTTATAAAATACCGATATCACCAATTATTCACTGACGAAAGTTATTTTGCCATATTCTTCTTAGTAAAAAATCGATATTTATCATAATGCTACTAGTCATACCCTTTTTAGTGTTACTGATAAATTCAGTCTATGCTAACAATAGACCGACAAAACCATTTTATACAAAATCAAAAAATATTTTAGAATTATCTCCTGCAACGTTTGATGATTATATATTTACTTCAAATCACACTACGGTTGTTGAGTTTTATGCACCTTGGTGTAAATTCTGCGCCGAGTTTAAACCAGAATTTGTCAAATCATCCAAAGTAGCTTCTGATTTTGCTCAATTTGCTGCTGTTAACTGTGATGAAGAGAAAAATAAACAACTATGTGCTGAACAAAAAGTCGAAGGTTTACCAACTGTCGTTATTTTCAGACCGCCAAAAGCTGTTAATGAGCAGTATGAAAGAAAACACCAGTATTCTAATGAAATTTATCAAGGCGAAAGAAGTGTTAATAAATTGGTTGAAACTTTAAAAGGAAGAGTTAAAAATTACACCAAAAAAGTTCCTTCCAATAAATTAGCAAATTTCCTTAAAGTCAGTGAGAATGACAAAAATAGAGTTTTGTTACTAACAGAGAAAAGAACAATTTCACCAATGTATAAAGGTTTAGCTGTTGACTTTTTAAATGTTTTGGATTTTGGTTATATTCAACCTAATAAGCAAGAAATTAAAGATCAAATTAAAGAGTTAATTACTGATATTGAAGAAATTAAAACTCCAATGTTGTTGGCAGTTGATGAGTCTGGAATTACCATTCATAAGGGGCAAATGACAAAGAATGAAATTTCTGAATTTCTAACTGCTTTTGGCACGCCCGTCGAAGGAAAGTTTAGTGAGAGAGGTGATATAGTGAAAGGAATCAAAAATGGCAAATTTAAAAGTTTTAAACATTTCTTTAAAATCAAGGATAAGAAGCAAAAAAAAGTTTTAGAGAAGGATGAATTGTAATTCTTAATAATTTTGTATAGAAAACCACTGTTTTGCAATCTTGTTGCTGATAATTTTAAAATTTTCATATCGAGAAAAGTTTCAACATAGACGCGTAAAAATATTATTCTTTTTTCTCTCTCTTCTCTTATCTCCATAAAGCATATGCGATGGTTTTATGCCCAATATGTTCAAAAGAAGTGGATGTTAAGGCAATTAATCGGCATCTTGATAGATGTGAGATAGAAAACAAGAAAAAAATAGAAAATAAAAAATTAGACATAACGGCAAATGCAGAGGAATCAGGCTTTTTATCCCAACTAGAAACTCAACCACTGTCAAGTCATTCGAAGTCGGTATCTTCAATTTTAATGCGTAATAATAAAAAATCATCCGTAAATAAAGAAAGACCAAGATCATATCAATATTCGCCGGCATCTCCACCTCCTTCACTTAAAAGATCAGTTGATGATCAAGAATTTAAATCAGAATCTCAATTATTATCGTCTCCAACTATCAGTACCAAGAGACCAAGACCTTCTGCGCTTGATACATTACGAATAACATGCAACTTGCCGTTATCAGAAAGATTGAGGCCTCATGACCTGGCTTCATACATAGGACAGTCTCATCTTGTTGGCCCTAGAGGTATTTTGCGGGGATATTTAACTCATGGTAGAATCCCATCGCTTATATTATGGGGTCATCCAGGTACAGGTAAGACAACATTAGCCAGAATATTGGGAAAAGCATCTGGATGCAGAGTTGTAGAAATGAGTGGTGTTATGCATGGTGTTGGTGATTGTAAGAAGGTATTTGAAGAGGCGAATAATGAAATTAAGTTAACTAAGAGGCCAACTGTTGTGTTCGTTGATGAAATCCATAGGTTTAGTAAAAGTCAGCAAGATGTTTTTTTAGGTTACGTTGAAAGAGGCATAATCATTTTAATAGGAGCAACAACAGAAAATCCAAGTTTTAACGTTAATAAGGCTTTACTTTCAAGATGTAGAGTTTTTGTTTTGGATAAATTGAATAATGAAGAAATGTTGACGCTTTTAACAAGAGGTATTGTGGAAATTAATAAAGTTAGGAAATTGATATATCAAAATAAATTTTTGAAAATAAGCAAAGAAAGTATAGAATGGATCATTGGGGTGGCGGATGGTGATGGGAGGTTGGCATTGGGCTGTCTAGAATTAATTGATTCTCATTTTTCAGATTCAAATGATAATACGGCTGCTAAAACTATTGATATTGGTGTTGATGACGTCAAAAGAATTTTGAAAAAGTCTACTGTTTTATACGATAGAGTTGGTGATGCGCATTATGATACCATTTCAGCATTTCATAAGTCCATTAGAGGCTCGAACCCGGATGCAGCTATGTATTATTTGGCCAGAATGTTAAAAGGTGGTGAAGATCCATTATATATTGCTAGACGTATGATTAGAATTGCAAGTGAGGATATCGGAGTACTTGACGATTCATGTTTACCATTTGCCACCTCTGCATATCAAGCAGTTCAATTTGTCGGATTGCCTGAGGCCGATCTAGCATTGGTGCATTGTGCTGTTAAACTTGCCAGGGCACCTAAGAGTATTGAGATATATAGAGGATGGAATGAAATGAAATCGTGGATGAATGAGCCAGGCGTTGAAGGTGCTGAAATCCCACTCCATTTAAGGAACGCTCCGACTAAATTGATGAGTGATTTAGGTTATAGTAAGAATTATAAATACAATCCAAATTTTAAAGATGGTAAAGCTAAACAAACTTATTTCCCTGAGAATATAGGCGAAAAAGTGGTTTTAAAAGGTAAACATTTAGGTGATATCATTGATCCAGACTTATAAATATGGTTTTATCAAGAATATGTAATGCATAAAAGCAATATATATATATATATGTTGACTGTGCAAGAATTCAAACCGTTGACACTAAATTTAGTAATCGTACCTGTGCCTGATATATTTACCAATTAGATGTATATAAATTTATTTTTAGATTAAAAATTCCAAAATACGCAGATCTCAACAATTTTAGGGGAGTACGAATTTTCCACATAACAATCATCGCGTTCAAAATATCCGTTAAGTGTTATCAAAATACGAACAGGTGTTTACAATAATATCCTACTACCCGCTTTATGGCAATAATAAGCAACGTGAAGAGTAGTATATATTTATATATACATATATATAAAGATCTCAATTGGTATCATATAGTATCAGAGATGGCATGTGTTTACTCGCATGAATAGGGTCTTTCGTATCAACGCTGGTATATCTTGACAACGCGGTAAAGTCGCGTTTACGGCTATATCGTGTTTTAGTAAACAAACATTCTTTTCCGTGACAATGAATGCTTTTCCAAGGCACTTTATCTTCAACTTAGTCAAGGCATATAAAAGAAAGTCGGTTTCCAGTTGACTCTACGTGTGAAGGTTATTTACTTTAATAATTTTTTTTTGATCCCGTAATTTAAATAACTACAAACCGCAATAATTTTAAGTAAGTATATGGTATTCATTCATTTTGTACGCTTCAATTTAAGGTTACTAACTTCTGATTCAATTTCTAGTTTGTCTTTTCTTTTCGTTTGAATTATATCTTAGTAAACAACCAGTCACTCATTTAAATATCCGTTGTTACAAGATAATCTAAACAGAAGTCAATAATATTTTAAATTTAATCCAACTTTAGTCTTTCCTTAATTAATCAAATAAATCAGCAAACATCCTATGAAATTCTCTGCTATTCTGTTTGCAACTTTTTTAAGTTCATTCTCAACTGTCTCTGCCTTACCAAATCTAGCAAATTATAGAATCCTTGCAAAAAGATTCGATAACTCAACTGATCTCACTTCAACACCGGCTGTTGAACAATCAGTTGAAATTTTCACAGAAGATGACGCAACCACAACATCAACATGGACTTCTACCGTTTTTATAACATTATCAGCCACTGAATCATCAACTATGTCCTCCACTGATGATAGCACCACTTCAAGTTTAGTTTCCACAGGATCATCATTACCATCATCAACAACACCATCAGAAGCAGCAGCAGCGTCACCATCATCAGCAGCAGCGTCACCATCATCAACAGCTACATCCATTGATGATTTAATCTCAAGTCTTCAAGAAATGGGTAAAGACGCCAATTTGGATGCAGTCAATTCTATTTTAGGTACTTCTGTAATTTCTGCAACTTGTGCTGCCCCTGTTACTGTTACTGTTACCCAATCTGCTGCTTCATCTGATTTAGTTTTACCTTCTGGTTTTCATAAAGCCGAAGTCACATCATTATCAACTGGTACTGCTACAACTACAATTACTGTTCCAATCACTGCAACGTTCACAATTACTCAAGGTTCGTCATTGTCAATTTTGACAACCACATCAAATGTTGAAACTATATTGGAACAAACTTCCACTATCACAATTACATCAACAGCTACAGTCAGTGATTCATCATCATCAACACAAACTCCTGAACTAACTGCTATTTCAACCGGACCAGTAACAACAACTGAAGCCTTTGTGTCCGATGATATTACAACCTTTCTTACTTTGACTGTTACATCAACACAATTTTCAACGCTTTCAGGTTCTAATTCCACTTATCATATGCCATCAAGTTATTCCAGTTTGGATTCTCAACCAAATTTAGCTAAGCGTAACTGGTTATCATTTTAAATTAATGAATTAACGGTGTTTAATTGCTTTTTTATGTTTATATGTTCTTTTTCTTTTTTTCCTTTCTTTTCCTTTCCTTTCCATTTTTACTCTTTCTTCAACTTTTACTTTCATTTTTTTTTCCTTGCACATTTCCTTTTCCATTTTTTTCTATTCCTTTCATTTATTTTTATCATTTTCTTTTTATAGGAATAACAGTATAAGTTTTTGACAAAACTAAATTTGTAAAAAACAAAACCTCATTGGCGCGTAGTAATTAAAGCTCCCCAAACATGTTGGGGTAAAAATCTTTTTCCGAATAACCAATTTTTTTTATTGATGGTTCATATATATTTAATAAGGCGTTTTAGTACTCAAAATAATGTCATCTAATGATCAGCCAAAGTGTCCAGTAGATCCATCAACTCGTGATGTATGGTTGAAAAAATCTCAAGCTTTACAGAAATCACAGAATTCAAACCTAACGGAACACCTTGCAGCTTCTCAGTCACTTAATGAGTCTGCCACAACCAATAACTCATCATCTTGGTCTTTATTATCAAGATTATTATGGGCTCCAGATAAAGGTAATACTTCCTCTATAACAAGCGAAACACCGGGATGTCCTGTTCCACATGCGTTAAATGCACAAATACCAATCGATCATCCCGTGGTTCCTGGTATCACAGTTTCAAATAATAAAACATGCCCTGTTGATTCTGAAGCTAGAGAAGTTTGGACCTCTAATTCAAAATTACAAATTACGAAAAACGAACCCGAATCAATTGAATGTTCATCTGATAATCTTGATCAATCATTAACAACGCCTGCAAATGCAGTAAAAGGTGGTAAAGAATTATCAGAAGATCGTGAAATTTCATCAATTCCAAGATCTGATGCGGATTCGAACTGGGTTTATCCATCTCAGAGACAGTTTTTTAATGCCATGTTACGTAAACAATGGTCACCAGTTGAAACTGATATGAAAACGGTTGTTCCATTGCATAACATGGTTAATGAGACAGCATGGCATTATATTCAATCATGGGAACTTGACCAAGGTGGAGAAAAATGTGGTGGTATTAAACTGACATCATTTAAAGGTGATGCTAAAAAATTAACACCAAGAGCACTTATTGGTCATTATATTTTTGGAAGAGATTTACCATTTGATAGACATGATTGGGTTATCAATAGATGTGGTAAAAGAGTTGATTACGTTATTGATTTTTATACAACAGTTGTTAAAGAAGGTGAAGAACCAAAATTTTTCTTAGATGTTAGACCTAAACTAAATACGTTAGAAGGTTGTAGATTAAGAATTTTTAAAGCATTGGGATTATGAGCAATTTTATAAAATTAGTACTGTTTATAGTTACTTCACATTAAATATATTTTAATAGTGTATTTGACTTTAATAAGACAATAATATATATAGACAAGATATACGTATAAATTGATTGAAGATGAAAAAAAAGATTTAAAATCTAACTATTTTCTAGCCAAAGCACCAGACTTACCAAAAGTTTGCATTGATTCACCAAGTTTCACATTAGAAGCAAAATATTTAGCAACACATCTATCAACACATAATGATTCATCCTTGGATAAATCGGAATCGGTATACGATTTGTCAAAACATTTTCTGTGGCAGGAATCCAATAATTGGTTGAACATGGTAGTAATCATATCCAATTCAGCTTCAGCAGCTGCAATTTTTTGATCGGTGGAAATTTGTGGTTGAGAACCAAAACCTAAGAAGGACATTTTGAATATTATGTATGTGTATAGTGTAGAAGGTTATAAACTCAATTTTCTTCGAAGAAAAGATTTGAAATTGTGTAGCAATTGCTGTAAAATCATTGAAAAATATGATATTTTTTTTCAATGGCGACCGAGAAGAAATTTTTCATTGGGTTTGGGGGTAAAGCTCTTATTGACACGCGCTCTGTCACAGCATTCTAGGTGTACTCATATTGGAAAGTTCGTTACTTGTCACTATATAATATATTCATTACAGAGAGTAAATCCGTGATAAAAACGGAATATTGAAGGAGGCAAAGCAGAAAATAGAAGAGTGTCAGAAAAAGAGTCAATTATTACCAAAAAAAAGTTTTTTTATGAACATTTGTTTCGGTAGCTGGTCCTTCTCTAACTGTAGTTTTAGCTTCAACTAAAAGTGTACCTTTTGTATTTGAGACATCACCACTAACAATATATTCATCATTGACCTTAGAAACACTTGAAGTAATAATGACAAATGAATCCACAAAAGTTGGAAATTTATAACTTAATTCTAATGAAGTTGTATGCAACTTTTTAACGTCATTAAATTTAAACTCTGTATTAACATTATTTTTAAAAACTTCATCAATCACTGTACCTAGAATACCACCGTGAACTAAAAATGGATAGCCAGAAAGTCTCTTTCCTAAATGAACAATTACTATATCATCACCTGTATCTTGTTTATGGAAAACCATTGGTGGAATTGCAATCCCACCTGGAGTTGCTAATGATTTTCTAAATTGGCTCATTGCACTTGGTAATTCATTTAAGGTCTCCCAAGGACGTGATTTGGTATAATTCGGGTCGTTATCTAATTTCTGAACAATTTGTAAAGAGTTTAGTTTTGATTCTAATCCTTCAGTATATTTTTTTTTCTCTCCTTCATCTTGAGAATTTGGTAATGGGTAAAGTGAGTCAGCGATTTCATGTATTGAGTAACTATAGGAAATACATGCACCTGTTAGAAATGATAATAAATAAAGTGATTTATATGAACGTGGTTTACGATCGTAATAAGATGGTGGTGGAGGGTATTTAGTTGAATATTGACGAGCAGTATGTATTGTACATAGCGATGAGCGTTTAAATAGAGAGTGTTTAATTGACAGCATATGGGTATGATTTATACATATAATGTATATGTTTATGAATGTTTATGAACTGTAAGAAACGCAGCTTGCTTGGTGGTCTGAGATTAAGAGTTTTGTTTGACTACGCGGCACAGTTTTTTATTCACGTAATATTAACGGTATACTCAAATGAAAAAATAAACACAAAACTGTATATATACACTATATGAAATAAAACTCATGTTTTATCCACTGTGAATCTTGAACCATTAATTTTAATACCAACGTACAATTAATATCTTTAAAACATCCAACACCAAAACAACTATAAGTGAATTTAATATTCGAATCGAAAAAAGAAGGAGATTAAAATTTTGGGTAAACCAGGAAAAAAAAAAGAAGTTGATATTGAAAGTGTTTCAGATGTAGAAAATCCTTCAAATAATTCATTTATTTTGTTTAAAGTAACAATTGCAATAAAATCACCTCAACCTTTTTTGTCATAATTCCTAATTCTTCGCCAAGCAAAGAAAGCTCCAAAGTTGGATCATGGTTCCGAGGATTGATTTTCATCTGAGACAGGTGAAGCCGGTAAATCGTTTCCTTTGCCATTTAATAATCGATCTTTATCCCGAGAACGATGATTTTGATCCTTACGTGTATGTGCATATTTGCAAACAAATAGACCTAAAATAATCATACCAATAATAACTTTCGGACGTAAACCTCGCTTATGATGGAATTGATAAGAATTATCATAAAACTTATAAAAAGGCTTATGATTAGGACTTGGACCTGGACGACCTGACATATAACAATTATTATATCCGAATCTTCTTCCCCGAGCAAAAGAAACTGATCTTGTTAAATCTCGACAAATAATTGACCCTGTAATTAATTTATTTATGGAAAACATAATTTTGACTTATGATGATATAGTTATTAGGAATAACAAACCAAATAATATCAATGATAAAGGAGCAAATCCGTCTACTTAAATACAAAGAAAATGGTAAGTAATTTTAAGAATCACGGAGATAATTATGGGAGATAACACTTATATCCGTGTACTCTGTCATTTTTTTTAGTTCTCTTCATTACATCTGTACACCTTATCATTGATGATTACATAATCCAACGGTTCGTCGTGTTCCTCCATGTGTAGATAATTACTCTCGGTATCGTTTGCGATTAGTTGCTCTTTTAGACCCAGACCAATTAAGATTGGTTTATCACCATGGAGAGCTTCGTATCGTTGGATAAAGTCATCGTAGAACCCAACACCATGGCCTAACCGTTCACCCGTTCTAGTAAATGCCACACCAGGCAGAAACAAAATATCTAATTTTCTTTTATTAATCAATAAATCATTAGTTGGAGTTGATTTTTCAACTTCCTTGTTAAATTCAAAATCAGGTTCACGAATTTTATATTTGCCTTTGATTGGCAAATTATTAATTTCCTCAATTGTTTTAACGTTTAGAAAATGTAGACAACTTTTTTGGTTTTCATGTCTCTTAATGTCATGGAATTTTGATAATGGAACAATCTTGGGTAAGTAAACTAATTTATTATTTGTAATTGAGTAATTTATAATTTGGTAAGTCTGCAATTCCGATAATGGCAGGTTCATATAGATTCCGATCGAATCTGCTTTTTTGAAAATCTCATTATTTATGATTGTATTGTAAGTCAAATTCGATTGAACTTGTATATCATTTAAAGTTAATTTATTCAGAGTTAGTTGAGTTTTCTTTCGGAGTGTTTTTTTAAGTTTTTGTAAATTCGACATTTATTAATCTTTAATGGTCATGTACACAATGGAAAAGGATTTACAGTTGGTAATTTAGTCAATTAAGTAATTATTTTTGGCACCGAGGCCTACAGAGACTGGCACGAAAGTTTTTTTTTAAAAAAAATTAAAAATCGCGAGTCGGATCTCTCAGCCTTAAGCACCAATTAAGATGACTTGGCTCAAGTGCAATTTATTACTCATTACAATCAATACCTATAGTAATAACAGAAAGTAGTTTATTTATACAAACGCATGCAATTACTACTGACAATATAAAATTGTATAAATATGGATTTATATAAACGTAATTAATATATGGATTTATATATATGTATGTCGATTTATACATGGTTATAAATTTACATATATTTTAGCTTTGTATATTTGTAACACAATAGGATAAATCTACGATTGGAAATTGATTTTTTTCGGTTGAACGGTCTAGGACCGGCTAAAATAACCTTCTTAATTCGGATATTAACAGCTTATGTTGGCTACACTATTGTAATTCAATAAGAAAGCCCACCTATGGCAAATGGCAAATGGCAACGAGTTGTGTTTAAGCGAAACAGAGAGCTAGAATCTGGTCATATAGTCAGGACAGTCAATTTTGGGTGAATTGTCGCCACTTTTATTATTAGCAAAAAAATATCTATTTCCGTAACTGGCTGATTCAGAAAGGCTACATGACTGAAAATTGATGCAATTAATTAATGTCCGAACGCGTCAAATTGAAACGTATACACGACTATTGGTAATTGTGAAGAACAATAATCGCTAATTTCTTAATAGGATAGATTAATAACCCTTTATGGTATGACCGAAAACGAGTGAAAACGAACAAAAAATGATCACAACATGATCCACTATGATATGATAAGATTTGAAGGCAACCAGATAGTAGACTTGGCCCACAAAAATGGTAAAACCACTTTTGTGTGAAATAGTGACCTGTGTAATACAGTATCACATATAATCTGACTACGTAGATACGTGCGTTATTAAAATAAACTCAAATTATGACACGGCACTTTACACCAAATTGAATAAATTCAGTGAAGACCTCTAATTTGTGAAAAAACTTTAAATTAATTTTTTCTGCACATTAATTCCCCATTTAGGACTTACTAGGCAACGTCATGTTGGCAGTGCTTCAATTACCGGACCGTTTAGTTAAGTGCGAAATTGGTCTAGACTTGTGCATGTCACGACCAATTTGAACTGACCAATAGCAGAGCACGATACAAATTATTATGGAGCACCGAGTAAATTTTTATTATGTTATTTTTCAACTCAAATTATAGTTGTAATAGGAAACTATGAAGAAAAATAGGGAACTTCATATTCTAATAGGTATAACTGAACTATAATTATATCGGCCTTCAGATCTTTCCCACTTTTGAACATTTCCTAATCTTTCAACATTGATATATATTAGCATTTCTTTCTTTCTTTCGTCTTGATCCTTGTTTCTTAATTCTTGCCAGTTGGATGTGTTGAAAACCAAGAATACTTCAGTACAGAAAAAATCGTCTACTCATTTGTTCTTTTGTTTGTTTGTTTCCATAATCTTGGCTTAATATACTTGTAAGATTTCTGTTTCATTGTAATTTGTCATCTACATAGATACACATAGATATATATTATATATTGTATTACATATTGGGTTTGTGTCAAAGTATTTTTCCAATCATGAGTTTGAAAAGATCAATATCGGAAAAGTTCAAGTCAACTTTGGTTAAAACAAAAACAATAATGAAGTCTAGCTCAATGGTTTCAAAGAATTCAAATTCAACGTCGGAATCGTCATCTTCATCGATTAATTTGTCGATAAATTCACACTCAAATTCAAATTCAAATTCTGAATCTTCAATTTCCAATACGGATGACTATATTTCGAACAACCCAAATACCGCATTGCCACAGATTCACAATAAGGAGCCTAACAATTTGACTAAAAAAAACCACTCCTCTCACAGTCCCAACAATTCCATAACTTCAATCCAAAGATCATTATCTCAACTATTGCCTCATAAACTCATAAGAGAAAGGGACAGTGATAAAGATAAGGAAAGAGAAAGAGAAAAGGATAAAGATGATAATATTATTAATACTTTAATTGATCAACTAGAGTTATCCAATTCAATTGAACGCACCAACATTTCTTCAAGAAGAGCAAGTAATAGTCTAAGGCGTAGAGGAAACCAACGGAAGTCGATTTCATTGGAAACTTGTAATATTAATAACGTGAACAATATAAATGGTTCAGATATAAATTCGAGCTTATCAAATGGTTCAATTCACTCCAACGATAAAAATTCAGTCCAAATAAACGATAAAATTATTTTATTGCCAATGGACCCAATTGATAAATCAATACCGCCTTGTTCCACAGAGGAATTAACCCCAATAGTTCCAATTGCAATGGATTATTTTCATCAGACTCCACATCAGAACCCACTTCAAAACTTTACTTCAAATGATTACAGATCCCCTGCCTTATCAAGTAATGAATACTTTGATGCTAACACCGTTTTTGAATCCCCTAAAAAACCACAAATTATTTCAAACTTAAGTACAACAACAAGTACAACTTTTGGTACTTTTGTTTCAAATTTAACGAATTCTCCATCGAAAAACTCATTGTTTGATTGTAACGAAGAAAATTTTCCAAAATATTTCAATAAATCAATAAAAAATGATGAGCCAACTTCCTTCTATACTGATGATATTATCCAAGATCATGTTGATCCAATATTTATAAAATCAAATCAAATTGACCATTTCGATAAAGGTTTAGATATTATTAAAAATGATAAATTGGCTGATCAAATGGCCTTAAACATACTCCACAATATAAGTGAGGAACAAATTGATGAACTCTCAAAATTAAAAGAAGAAATTTCAAGCAAATTATAAAATTTGTTAGTTTTTAATTTTCCTAAGCATACTCAATTTTGTTTATTTAATTCTTTCCTATCTAATTTTATCCGCTCTCTTTACTTATCACTTATATGCTTATATAGAATGTATTTTTAGTCTAATTAAATTTAAAATTAAAATAAAATGATGCTTTATTATTCAGTACTTGTTGTAATCGTATTTTATTTTCGAATTTTTCAAATTCTGAAAAGAGCGAAATCCTTAAGCATGAAAACAGATATTGGAACTATCATGAACTACAACTAAGTTGTCTATTATAAGCGTTATTTTTTTGTCCTACAATTTACATCAGAATGGTAAGTTATAGTTTTGTTGAAATGCATTTTATTATTTAAAAGAGTTACTAACAACAAATTTTCTTTTCGATGCAGTCAAATTTTACGGCAATAAATATTAGTGATAATGAATTAGATATTGAGCAACATACACGTGAATTGCAAATTGAAGTTGCTTTAGAAACATTAAACAAGGCTTTAAGCTTACAAAAAACCAAAAATTATACAGGTGCCAATGAAAAATATATTGAGTTATCAAAAATTGAAATCATAAATTCGAAGAATATTTCAAACAATCCAACAATTAATCAGTTGAAGTATTTATTTTTCAGAAATCGTGGCATTTTGAAACTCCATGAGCTTTTAGAATCAGAATCAGTTTTTGAATTACCTGAAGCAGAGGAAGAAGATCATGGTGATAATGATGATAATGAAGAAACAAATTTGAATATTTTATTCAATAAGTTCTTATCATCAATTTTAGATCTAATGAATGCAATACAATTTGGTGATCCAGATATTAAATTATTAGAATTGCTATCTACTTTGTTTTCATATTATAATCAAACTAGAATTGCAAGACTTTGCTATGAATTAAAAATCTCTCAATCAAAAAGTAATTCACAGAATGACGAATTCAAATGGGAACTAACCAGACCAACTCTATTATTACCAAATCAAATTTTTATAATGGAAAATTACATTAAATTATTGGATAATTTGCATGATAACACCACAAAACTATATGAAAGCATAACGCAAGTCTTGAAGAAGATTAATTCAATTGGTAATAATAAATATGATCCCAAATTAATTGATTGGAATAAAATTATCTCTATAAAGGATTGGGATATTTCTAGAGAAAAAAATAGTATCAATGAATTAGTTATCGATGTTGGTGTTCGTAACGGTAAAATTGATATTGATGAATTATTTAATAATTTGGCTGAAATTTTACCAAAACCTAAAGGTCGTTCAAAGGTTTTTGATGGCTATATTCTAACGAGCAAGATGGTTGATAATGTAAAATTTAAATTTGATTTAATTGATATTGGTCCAGAAATTGTTGAAAGCGATTCTGATGTTGTTGAAATTGTGGATAGTAGTGAAGAGGAAATTATCCAGGCTGAGAAAAATGATGTCTCTGATAAAAATAATTTAAATGAAACTAATGATTCAATAGAGGATAAAATAATAATTAAAGATAATGATATTGTCGCTAATAATGATGTTGTTAATATAGGTGATCAAAAAGATAATGACGCTACAGCAAACGAATTATCAAATAATGTTGATATTGATGAGATACCAGAGCCAGAACTGACAACTGCTCAACGTATTGCTGCTAAAAGAATAACCAGATCACGCCTTGAAGTTGAACCAGTAGAATTAAATCAAAACGTATTTGAATCACAAGATACTTTCCTCACTGAAACAGTTCCATCCTATTTAAAATTATGTGATATTGATATTAATATTAAAAGCTTTTCAAATATAATTATTTCAGACTCACCGTTACGTGGATCTGATCTAAGTGTTGATAAAAGATTGGTCAATTTAATTGCTTCATTTCCTGTTTGGAATGATTTACAAACTGAGGCTATCATGGTCAGTCTGGAAAATCGTGGTAAGAAATCTGAAAATGATAAAGAATCGTCTATTAAAGAAATATTGAATTCATCAACAATGAGAAATTCAATAGATGTTAAAGTTCCATTTGGCGAATTAGACAACAATGGATTATATAGTTTATTATCAAGCTTAAAAAACGATAAATTACATTTAAACCAAGTGAGATTTAAATTACTAGAGCATTTGTTTACTTTGAATGAGTCAGGTAGTACTTTATTAACTGATGGGTTTGTTAGTAGGGAAACTCTGAAAAATATTAAATTAATTATTGACTCTTTGGATGTCAATCTATACAAAATGTTTAAGGATTTTGTATTTTCTGATGACTATAACAGTGATCCAGGTTTGGTGACGAATTTAAATATTTCAATTTCCATTTCTGAAGTATTGATTGAATCGTACCTGTCAATCAAACAAGAGCAAAAATTGAAAAAGCTTACTAACAAATCTGCGATTAATGAATATCAAACCTCAGAAACTATATTATACAATAGAATCAGTAAATGGCAACAAGCGATTGATGATTTATTTGATATAATCAATGATTTCAAATCAAATCCTAAAAATGGCGTCCTTATTAAGTTATGGGCCAGATACAACTGGTCCAAAATTTGTTTTTTACAACATCAGCCAAATTTTGAGACTTCCGATTTAGCTAAGATTTTAAAAGAGTTGTCAAATATAGTCCAAGATCTGAATTTAGATATTCAGATGGTTAATTATGAGTTTATTCCAAAATTAAACAAAAGATTTATTGATGTGCAGTTTTCTAAATTAAAAATTTTAGAAACGTTCGCAAAACATGATGACTCGAATGAAATTTTGGAGAATATTTTGTTAGGCAGAAAAATGGATGATAATAATAGTTCAAAAATAACAAAGGATCCAAGTAGGTTGAAAGTTGCAAAAGAAATGGAAACTTTTGTTAAAAATTCGACGGTGGATTTAAAATTAAGACTTTGGTCTATTTTGTTTACATCATATGAGGAGAAAAATGATTTATTAAGTTATCAAATAGGTTTTCAGAAGGTCGTTCATGGTATGTTAGAAGAAATTAGTCTTGAAAATTTATCAAAGTTATCTCCGATTCAAAGTAACCTTACTGTTTTAAGAATCATTGGGTTTTTCGGATTATTTGCTAAAAAATTCGTTATTTTTTTATCAGAAAATAACTTTAAACTTATCAAAGATGCTTCCAATATAAATGACATTAAGCAGACGTTAATATCCTTAACTACTTACTTCCAATTTTTATATTCATTTTTAATGTATCAGGATATTACAAAATTGGTGAATACTAAAAATAGTCTTTGGGAATTATCTGCTAAATCTTATGACAAGTTATGTGAGACTACCGTTTATTGTTTTACATTAATATCTGTTTACTATGAGACTTCATTACTGGACCCAAAACCAGAAAATATCAATGATTTTCTCAGTATATTACACACACAGTTGGGGTTAAGACATATTTGTAATTTGGCCGATGGTATTTTTTTAAAATTTGTCCAACACAGGTTATGTGAATTATTATGGCAGTTTTCTGATAACGATATTTTTCAAATTATAAGTTGCCGGTTTGGTATACCGATTTCCATCGAAAATTATGAATCATTCGATCATAAATGCAAATCTAATAAAATGACAATAGTTGACGCAATTGAAATAAGTAAATATATCATACCCTATTGTTATAAAAAGAAACATCCAATATTGAATCCACCAAAAAGTGATATTAAAAATGTTTTGGATATGATTTTAGATGTCATTACTGAACCTAATTTTAAGGATTTAATAGTTTCTTCCAATATTAATGAAGTGAGAACTTACTTATCTGATACTGCTATCGATGTTGATTTTATTGATGATGCCTTTAAAGGTACTATTAAGCTCAATATTTCAAAACCTGATTTTTGTGGTATTGAAGCTGCTAATGCGGGACTATATTTCATTGAGGGTTTAGTTGCATTACATAATTTCAGAATTCGTAAAAGGGCTATGCAGGGTCGTTCTGCTGAATTAGATTTTGTTATTAAAATGCTACAAGCGGATATAATATGTGGTTCTAATAGATTTGAAAGTTGGCTTCTTTTAGGTCAAACATATTCTTTTTTGGTTGAAGATGACTTAATTTGGACTTCAGACAAATTAAATAATGATGAAAAAAAGAGAAATACTGCATTCATGCAAAAGAGAGCGTTACTTTGTTATTTTATGGCAATTAATATATATAATTCATTACCCGATCTGACAAAAAATCAAGCAGATTCTCAAATTTTGTTGATGCTATGG
This sequence comes from Kregervanrija fluxuum, assembly GCA_003707275.3. Taxonomy (NCBI): domain Eukaryota; kingdom Fungi; phylum Ascomycota; class Pichiomycetes; order Pichiales; family Pichiaceae; genus Kregervanrija; species Kregervanrija fluxuum. The sequence continues at coordinate 66,425 of PPNM03000029.1, forward strand.
AGTTTATTTGCAAAAGAATTATATAATGTTTGGATGGAACCCTTAAGTAAATTAGCATTACATGTTTCACCGAAGGAAAATACTTATTCCTTATTAGCTAATACTAATATTGAAATTTTTTCAAGAGATTTGCTAATGAATATTGAGAATAATAATTTACCTAGCAATGTTATCTTTAAATTATTAGTATTATCCTTTAAAAGAGCTACGGAATTGAATGATTCAAATTGGTATAATTTTATGTATCTTGCAAAATCTCAAGGTAAATTGAGAAATCAAGATCTGAATGTTGAAGAGATTTTAGAAAACTTGTTAAAATCATGTGAATTAGCGGTTAAAACTAGTAGTAAAGATGATCCTGTTATTGAACCTCATTATGTTCTTTGCTCTACAGTTTATAAATTTGTAAAGAAAGGCAAATTAAATGAAAATAGAGCAATTGAAATTTTGAGAAGGGATTCAATTTTTTACCGAGTTTTTAATAGCGACGATGATAATAATGAAGAAGAGGAAGAATTTGAAGAAGATATTGTGGAGGAGAAGGAAACCAGGGATGCAAGCAACAAGGATAATGAAAAATCTAATATCACGTTGACCAATAAAGATGACAGTAATAATTTTCTTCAGATCATGGTCAAACTTTTAAAAAGAATAATGCATTATGATAAAAAGAATTGGCAACATAGACCAAAGTATAGACTTGCCAAAATCTATTACGAAAATTTTGGAGACTTCAAGAAAAGTGAAACGGAAATGTCAAGTTTAATTAGTCTTAGACCGCACGTTAGAAGTTTAAGTACAATTTGGAAATCTGAAAACGAAAGAGCCGGTAAGCATTTTGTTTATAATTGTGAGTACATAAATTTTTATATTACATTATTGAACAGATCACATGATGTTTATTCGTTAACTCAATTAATCAAAAAACTAAGAAAATTAGGATCAAGTATGATCAATCAAACTAAAACATTTGACAACGCAATATTAAGAACATGCATTTTGATTAAAAAGATTATTAAGATTCCACCCGGATTTTTGGATGAAGCCATTACTAAGATGGTTTACAATGATTTTATTCAATATTCTAAAGAATTTATTGACTATAATAAACATAAAGAAGATTTTTCACATCTAGAATTATTAACACTTTATTTTCTGAATGAAGTTCATGGTTTTAGAAGAATGGCAAACGGATTTGGAGCAACCGGTATAATTGATGAATGCTATCATAGTCTATATCTAATGTTGTTTATACCCTTTATCAACGAGAAATTAGCATCAAAAAATGAAATTACTGATGAAATTAGCTCACTGAATGTTAGCTCAATTGAGCAGAAACTTGAAATTATTGGGAATCTATCATCTTCTAAAGGTCAAAATACGCCGACTAGAGAAAAAGTTAGAGTTGCTAGAAGGGACGTCACTCCTTATAGTGGGCAATTATTAAGTAGTGTTCATAAAGTAATTGATAAATTAAAGAAACAATTTAGTGATGGCAATCCTTTGAGCTTTGAAATTGAAGAAAATGACGAAGAAATCGATGATGCACTTGAAATTGAAAGAATGTTAACAGGAGTGATTGTTAAAGAAACCAAAGAAAATAAAGAAGAGAAAGAGCTTGAAAAATTACTTTCAGGTCATGATAGAAATTTAACTGAAGATGAGTTACTAAAGATTAATAATATTTTAGAGAAGTTTAAGATTGAAAAGTTAAAAAATTATATTCCTGTTGAACCTTTGATTGAAAGTAATAAGGAAACACCAGTTATTGAATCCAACCCAATTGTCGATGATCCAATGGATACTGAGGTACCATTTGAAGGTTTTAGGTTTATGCAATGGTCTCCAACCATAAATGAAAAAACTGGCTATGTTATTTCCGCTAAAGAGACATTAATTGCAGATGAATCAAGTATTTATAATGACGATGATAGTAATGACGATAATGATAATGATGATAATGATGATGATAATGATGATAATGATGATGGTAATGATGACAGTGTGTATAGTGTTGATAACGTTGATAGCGCTGATATTGTTGATCTTGTTGTTAATGTTGATAGTATTGATAATATTGATATTGATGCTAATGCTAAGGGTGCTGATGGTGCTGATAATTTTGATAATGTTGGTAGTATTAACAACGTTGATAGTGTCGCTAACTCTCCTAGTGTTGATACTGATGCTATTTCCAATAATATTGATAGCAATGCTAATACTAATAATGTTAATATTGGTGCTAATGTTGAGAATTGTGCTAATAACGTTCATAATGTTGTTAAAGTTAATAATGATGACAACGTTCTCAACATTGCTAATGATATTAATATTGATAACTCTGATAATCTTGGTGATGTTGATGACTTTGATGATGTTGATGATGATAAAGTTGATGATGTTGATAATGTTATTGATGGTGTTACTGAAGTTGATAATGCTATTGATGGTATTGAAGTTGATAAAATTGAGGATCACAACATCGGTAATATTGATAGTTCTGATAAAGTTGATAATGTTAATAGCGTCAACAGCGTAGATAACATTGATAAGGTTTCTGATGCTGCTAATTTTGATGCTATTAATATTGTCAACGTTGATAGTGTTAAGAAAGCTGATAACTTTGTCAATGTTGATAGTCCTAATAAAGTTGGTAATGTTGGTAGCGTTGAAATAGTTGATGATATCGATAGTGTTGACAACATTGATAATAACAATAAAGGTGATAATGTTGGTAATTTTGGTGATTTTGATAGAAGAAAAGCGTTACAAGAGGCTAGCTCAAGCGCAGACGAAGTTACAGTATCTAAATTAACTGCTGGAATTGAAACCCCGATGAAATCTAAGAGTGATGACAAAACAGATCGTAAAATAGTTATTGAAGTCGATGATTCAGCTGATAGTGAAGTTCATGAATTAGATAAAACTCCCGAAAATGAATATCATTTCGTACAAGATGAATCTAATAACTTTTTGAAAGGTAATCCAGTCAAAATTGCATCCTCTAATAATAAAAGAAAATTTTTAGAGAGTTATAAAGCTCTTGATTACAAAGCTTCTCAATCTAGGCTGACAGAATTTTTTAAAGTTTCTCCGAAACTTATAATCAAAAAAGCTTGTAAACTAAGTAAGAGTTCCAATTTGGATGATTTAAAGCCTGGAATTCAAGAAACATCAAGTAAAAAGCAAAAAGTTAAGGTAGATGAGGATAAAAGTGTAAATGATTCAAGCGATGAAGGATCCTTTGTTGATGCGCATAGTTCACCAGATCATTTTGCCAGAGGAGATGAAATTACAAATTCGCCTGTTAAGATATCTAAACCAATTAAAGATTATAAAATGTTACCTAAAAAAGAGGACAGTGAAGTTGCTGATTCAAATAAAGAAGCTTCTGCGGCCAGCATATTTGATATTACTAGTTCACCTATAATTAAACCTATTAAGCGTGTTGAAATGGATATTAATTCTTCTTCCAATATTATTAAGAATAATATGAAAGAACCTTCTTTAGATTTGGCATCTAAACCGGCCTCACGTTCAAGTAAGAAAAGAAGATCCAGTGTTATAATCAATCGTAGAAGTAGAGCAAATTCTACCAAGCCAGTATTGATGGAACTTGGCTATGACGGAGGGGCTAAACGACAAAAAAATATCAAACTTGAAAGGCAAAAAAAGTTAATGGCGAAAGCCGAGTATATTGAATTGAGTGATGATGATAGTGGCAGTAATAAAAGTAGTAGCGATGATGTTATTGAAATTTTATAGATTACTGCCTGTGTAAATCTAATTTAATTATGTAATTTTCTAACTTAATTAATCATTTTCAAATTCTGGATCGATTTTAGCTGCACTTTCAGTAATACCCCATTTTTCACCTACAAAAACGTTTTGATTTTTAATTTGATTTATATTATCAGGAAAGTTTGTTCCCAGTTTACTTTTCAGTTCTTTTTCAATCAATTTTTCATTTTCCGATTTTTGGTTCGTTGACATTAAGTCGATTTCGTCTAGTTTTGTGAAATCGTCCACTTTTAGATTCCCGCTTAGCAAACTGTAGGCAAATTTTGTTTTGAAATTCCTTATTGCTATCAAATCCTTCCTAAACCTATCCTTATATTCAGTTAAGTTCGAATTATGTAATTTGTATAGAGATTTTTCATACTGTGAACCGACCGCTTCCGGTGTCTGAAAATCTGTTTCTGATTTAGTTGAATCTATAAATTTTTTAAATGCCTTTATGATTGCAATTTTACAAGCTAACCTGGTCTAAATAATATTTTGGAAATGTTAATACCTTATTTGCTATATGATATACATGTATAGTATTTATGCTTAAACACTTTTGTTTAACTTACTTTAGACCAAAGATCGTCAGCACTATCGCCTAACCCTATTCCTGAATTTTCTTCTGCTGGTCTTTTAGCGCTTATATTATTCTTAGTCTTTAATATACGAGCCATGGATATAATAATCGTTTTTAAATATCGCAATTCTCAATAGAATAATATCACTACGTCTGGGATAGGAGAGGATGGGTAGAATATTAATAATTAAAGTGCATGAATCTCGTAAATTCCATCAACACAGTAAATTTCAATATTTGCAAATTTCACAGCGTAAGTGAAATGGAGAAAACTAGAAATTGTCGAAAGCTTATTTCGCCAAATATTTTTCGCCAAATATTTTTCGGCCAAATTATTCGGCTAATTTTTGCTTAGTATTTTCGTACAAATAAACTAGGTAGAGAGAGAGGTTCTGTAGATAATGACCATAGCTATCATGATCACTAATAATAATACTTATAATAATAATAGTATTATTTTCTCTTTGTAGGGGGAGTATGATCGATTGCTATTTTCATTGCCTTCATTATGCTCCACTGGGCATAATTTCAGGTAATTCATTAAGCTAGGGTGATAAATTACGGACAAATCTAATAATATACGAGAACTGTCGGGAAATAATATGCGTGCTCTGTTGTCTGCAAGTTTTTGGCGCTTGCCTAAAAATAAATGCCAACTGGTGGCACGCTATGCTGTAGTGAATGTTCACAATCTTAACCGTAACCGTAAGTTTTGGCAAAAATATCAAGTCAATGTCACAGGATGAAAAAAAATCTGGAACATATACATCCGTTACAACCAGAATGGAAAAGACACCGATATTTTCTTTCGTACTGCGAAAAGTTTTACTTTGAAAAATTGTCAAACAGCCCAAATTTTCAAAATTGTCAAATTCTGAAATTGTCAGATTGTTAAATGGTCAAATTACCAATATTGTCGCTATTGTTTATATTTTCCATCTACTGAGCTTTGCCAAACAGGACAGTATCATTAAATATCCGCAGCTATCATCGACTGTCAAGAACTTACACGGTTAAAAATCAGTTTGATTTTGAAAAAAAAAAACAAAAAAAAAACTTGATATCATTTTGTATTCAATTTAATTTCACATTTTTACGATCCTTCAATCGAGGCTGTACACAATATATGCAGTAATAATAACAGATTATACCATTCAATATATATTTATATATATATATATATTAGATATAAGCTGCTTGCCATTAAATACTATAATTGAAAAAAATGATGCCAATAAGTTGTATGGAGTGCAGGAGGCGTAAAATCAAATGTAATAAATTAACTCCTTGTAACCAATGTACCGTTAAAGACAGAATCTGTGAATACCCATCAAAATTCAGATCAATAGAGATTGAACAGTTAGTTATTGACAGTAAGAAGATCTCCAACTCGAGTCTAGGCATCAATCCAGGTGCCAATTCAAATCTGAACCTGGATTCGAAATCATTGCCAATTTCATTGGAAAATTCACGAAATCCCAGCTTAAATGACACCATAAGTTTTAAGAAACAGAAACTAGATAAATCAATTTCGCCACCAGTTTCAGAAAATTCTTCGATTCAAAATAATAGCGATTCAATTGAATCAATTAATTTGACCGATATAATCAAGGAAAATGAAACATTAAAGTTGAAAATCAGAGATTTAAAGTTAAAAACTAAAAGGCAAAGGACAAAGTTAAAAAAACACTCAAATTTTGAAGATGATGATGATGACGACGATGATGAGTTTGAAGAGGATGATTGTGACGAAGGTATGAACGATCGAGAAAACGTCGACAGTAAACATAACGAGGATAACAACGCTGTCACGACAAATGAAAACGAAATGGGCAGTGATAAGCCAAATAATAATACTGACAGTACAACTAAAAGTAAAAATAATACAACCAATAATAGCGCTAGTGCCCAAAAGATAGGCAGAAATCTAATTAATAGCAGGTCGCCTCCGATATACTATGGTCCCAATTCGACAATGTTCATGGTCAACTCGTCTTCATTCACGAAAAACGATTTTTTAGAATTTGATAATTTCATTAAAGTTAGAAGACAAATCAGCAGAAAAAGAGATTTACCGGTTTTAGTGGAACCTAAAACTTCTTCGACCAAATCCAAAATTTTAGCTGCAAAGGAAAACATCGATGTTTTAATAAAACTAGTTAAAAAATTTATGCATATAAAAGTTCACTATTACAATTATCTGAGTATTAATAGCTTGGTTGAATTTTTAGAGAATTTTGATGATTCAAAGTCATGGAAAAAAGAAGACGACGAGAAGTTACTTTTAATTATAATGATTATTATTGTTACCTTAAGATCAATACCTTCCAAAGATATAGTTTTAACAACTTATAACCTTTCTTATAAAAAGAACAGGCATTTGTTGTATAAACAATATAAAAACCTTAAAGATGGTATCAAAATTCAAACAACAACAACTTTGAGGGCTTATGTTCTGGAATGTGAAGATTTATTTTATAATGACAGAATTGAACAAAGCTGGGCGCTATTATTCCAATGTGTTAGTTTTGCTTATGCACTGGGTTTACACGTTTATGATCAAACTATTGTTGAAACTTTAAAATCAGAAGAACATGACAAATCAGGTGATATTATTAGAAAAAATCCTAAAACTTCTTTATGGTTCGTGATCAATTTTATTTCTGCAACTTTATGTTCTGTCTTAGGTAGACCCAATCCCGTTACATTTAATTTCCAGCCTTTATTAAAAAATTATGAAATTAGGTTAAATTATAAAATTGCATTAACTGATTTAATTAAAAGATCGACAAATATTTTAATTGATTCATATAAAGTTCAAATTGACTATAATGTTGTAATGGACATTGATCAAGCATTCGTTAACGAAGCTTTGATTTATGAAAAAATTTTAATTGATACTAGAATTATGAAAAATTTAGAATCAAGGGATACGACAAGGGCAAGTTTTATAACTTTACCTGTCTATGAAAAACCAGTTAATCAAAATTCTTCTCATAATAAAATGAAATTAATTGAAAAAAGATCAAAATCTTTCAAGTCTCTAAGTGAATTAAATTTGCCAAGATTATTAAATGAATGTCCACTAGATATTAGATTCACAATTCTACGTCCATGTCCTTTAAGACATGAAGAGGAAAATTTTTGTATGATATTGGAAGATTCTGATACTTTATGTGATTTAATTCTACTGTATGGTAATAGAGCAAAATTCAATCAACATTTCATGTCACAATATAAAACAGCACTAGAGAGTTGCATGGATTCATGCCAAAAAGTTTTAGACCACAGTCTTGATTTAATTGAATTATTATATAGAAAAACTGGTGAACCAAATTTTCAAGCAATCCATCCATTTTTTTACGTATTCTTATATCAAACATTTGTTGTTATTTACACAATTTTGCATTTAAGGTTTTCAATCCTTGCTCCCTATTCCACAGAAATTGAAAGTATTAGAAATAAATTGTTTAAGCTGTTTGATGCTGTGGGCTCAAAAAATTGGAAACCAAATGTAATCAGAATGATTCAATATATTAACGAAATGTGTGATAACTTTTTTAATACCAGAATAGAAAAAGATTCGGCCGACTCGAACGTTCCTTTTTCATTGCATTCTAATAATACATCTGGCAGCATACCAGCAACTCCCAAAACAGCTGATAATAATTTTTTTAATTCTTCACAAAATACTCCAAAATTTTTAATCGATAATAAATCATCAACATTCATATCAATGTTAAATGCAAATCAACTGCCAGTTTATAGTATCCCTGAAAATATTTCAAAACAAATTAGTGAAGAGAGAGATAATCATGGGGAACTTGATAAAATTAATAAAGATATCAAGACAGCAGGCAATTCAAGTAACAATAATAATACCAGTAATACAAATCATACTAGCAATACCAATAATAATGCTAATAATACCAATAGTAAGGCTAATAATACCAATAATAAGGCTAATAATACCAATAATAATGCTACTAAAGACGGTGATAACAATAATAATAATAGTAATAATAGTAACACTTTAGTGAATGGCAACAGTTTTTCAAATTTGGACACTTTACACTCAGCCGTGTTATTTGGTCAAAATGAGTCGTTAAATTCGCTTTCACAAGTCTCGTTGCTTGATTACTACAATACTCATCAACAATTTTATCCGCCTGCACAACATAGGTTTTTGGATGTGAATAAATCCGAAATAAATGGCAATTCAGATTCAATCATTCATAATATACCTGATGATGTTAATTTTACGCAGATAGGAAATAATAATATATCTGTTGATCCATTGCTAGGATTTGATCTGAATGATCCATTTTTTATACAGAATCCGTTTAATTTTAATTCTTTGGGACAGGGAAATAACGATAGAGGTGGTAGCAGTGTAAATGAAAGTATAGATGATAATGCTGATGTGAATGATTAAATCCATAAACACATATATAAAGAAAAAGAGAGAGAAAAACGGATACATATATACAAATTACTTATTTTTGAATACTATAAAACCTAATAATCTTGATAAATTTGGGCTCGTAAAATGACGTATTCCACGATAAAATTTTCGATATTTTCTCGTGTGTACCTGAAGCGCACTAGTGTTTCAGATATTGTGCTCCGGTCAGGCACTATTAATTATTTTATGTATAATTCTTGCCTAAGATATATATTCCCATTGAATACAGTCTTGACAATACTAATAGTAGGTTGATATATATCCTTTTACAAAAATATTTTATACCTAGCAACATATTGATATTCAGACTGGTATTTCATTTTGAATTCGAATTTGACAAATATCCGATATTTCAATTATTAGAAGAAAGAAAGTCCCATATAAATTATTCTGTTATTCATTATCATCATTATATATACGGTATTTTACAAATTTCATCAACTATAGTATCTTTTATTAAGTACGGGTAATGAACTTTTCGAGTGATAGGAATTATCGGCAGGAGCTAAAATTTGCATCAAGCTCGTTTTTAGATGCAGAAACTTTAGCATCATTAGAACCTTCACTAAATAACCATTTTCTAGGTTCGCAGGATAAACCTATAAATAACTTTAATTTAAAAAAATCATGTGAGCATAAATCAAAATTGGTTAATCATGTGAATGGACTAAATATTGAACCAAAAAAAGTATCAAGACCTCCGCCACTTCCTTCAACGGTTAGTTCTTCTGATGCATATATCAAGAAAATTGAAGATTTCAAAAGGAAATTAAAAGCGTTTCGCAATAGTGGTAGTAGTAATGTTAAACAATCAGCTGAAATTACTAGATCATTGCAAGACAAAAATTCAAATGAATATGGCACAATAGGCAAAAATCAGAAAAAGAATAATAATTATAATAATCATAATAATAATAATAGGGATCTTGACAATAGTTATTTGCTAATATCAACCCCTAAATCGATAACGGAATCATTAAACTCAAAATTATCATTTGATGGCTGTGTGGTGAGTGAATCGATTACAAATCAATCACCTAATGGTTCCAGTTTTAGTGACGATAGTATGGATAACATTTTTGCAATACCTATTAGAAGAAAAAGAGCAGATCTAAATTCTAAATGTATTTTATGTGACTTAAAATTAGATACGACTTTCAATTTAGAATCCGACGAGAGAGTAATACAGTTAAAATGTGATCACTTTGTTCACGAGCAATGTCTATTATTAGAGATGGACTTCAATAAATCTCTGAATTGCAAAGGAGATTCAAGTTCTAAGGATAACCTATTGTATTTTCCCAATTGTTCAAAATGTGTAGATAGAAAAAAAGCCATCCCTAAAGATCCAAAAATATTTGACGAAATTTATACAGAAATCTTGATTTTACCTTCTCCTGATTCTAGACTGAAAAATAGGGATATACATACTCCATCGACCCCGGCATTTCAATCTATATCCTTAATACCAGAACCAGATTCAGCACAATCTCCAGATCTTAAAGTACCGGCTAGATCTCCAAAAAGAGTTGTTCAAAATAATAAGATAATAACAGAACAATTAACACAACCGCAGTTACCACAATTACCACAATTAGTGGCTTCAAACGTCAAAAAACACTTGAAGAAATCCTCTAGAGGTTCATCCATATCCGCTACGGCATCTATTATTTCATCTGTATCAAATACAGCAATGTTTGAAAATATGAAGGAAATGGCTTTTTGGACTAATGACTTCCCAATAGACTTATTAAGAAGTAAGTTTACGCATGAATTAGTTCAAATGTCTACACAAAAAGTCATCAAAAGTGCGGATGGCTCTGATATTAAATTGCATAAATCATTACTGCAATCGTTTGGTAATTTAAGACTAGTAGATAAGTTAAGCGTTAGCCGCAAAAATCAGAAATATGGTACTTCTGAGAATTACTGTTTTTTATTTCAACATATGTTACTTATTTTAGAATGTGGAAGTTTGGAATTTAATTTAATTAGTGTTAATTATTTGACGTTTATTGATACTTCAAACAAGAAAACAATAATCCTAAAGTCCAACAAGAGATCTGATGAAAGCTTATATATTAGTTCACTACAATCAGAGGTATTGGATAAGTGGACGTCTGCTATCAATAACTTAAAGAATGAGTTTGCAAATTATTTGATAACTTCAACATTGAAAGAAGATGAATTTGATAATTTATTTGATGATGATCAGGATAATAAAACCATTTTTTCCCTTCAAAAGGTTGAAGGCGGCAGTTTAAAAACGTTAGCAGCTGGGGTTAATCCAAGATTTTATGAGTCTACAATAAATTCATTGATATTTAAGGCGAAGCCTTCTAAGATTATTATTGTTTTGAATCAATTGAGACCAGCACCTGGCTCATCAATTGCAATCAAAAATATCATTAAAAGTCTATTGCTAATTAAAATTGATATGCTTTTAGTTTTTTGTTCAACTGATGATCTCACCTTGGATAGTCATGTTTTGGGAAGCCATGAAATCAACAAAGATTTTAAAACTGAAGAAGAAGAAACATTTATGGGAAGAATTGATCAATATCAAGAAAATTTGGTCCGCTCAAGTAATTTCAAAGGTGTTAAGCATGAAGGTACAAATCTAAATACAGTCTTACAAGGGTACATAGATAAAATACCAAACCATAATAATTTAGGTAGCGTTACAAGTGTTATCATGTCAAATACCTCATTGAAAAACATGAATAATATACCATCTTTGAACAATATACCTATTGAAATTGGATTAAATGCGGAAAAGAAAAGTAATAGACTCAGTGTGGCAGATTTAGCTGATTGGGAAGATGTAATGGAGGTTATTTGTAATGTTTGTGGTTTGGACTTTGATGAAAGCGATTTTGAATTCAGCTCAGATGATGAAGATGAAGATAAGGGGGGGGAGGAAGGAAAGAAAGAACAATCGATTCCTCTTGAGCCTTCAATACGACGTGGTATTGCCTTTGAATTGACTACAGATGATGAAGATAAAGAAGATTACTCAAAAATGGGAATCTCTAAAAGTAGCATGCATTGGAACAAGCTTTTTGGGAAATTAGACAAAGCACTGGAGGAGACAAAAGTATATTTAAACGAATAAATTAGAAATTGATTTGTGTAATTAGAATTTTGTGTATTATAGACAATTAAACATATTGCTTGTTGTGAAAGTTATTCACTCTTGTATTCATCTAATGTTGACAGCCTTTTTCTTTTCGTTATCTTTTTCTTTTCTAGTTTTCATTCACTGCGACGAATAATAATATGTATCGTCTGCTTGTGGAGTATTGTTTGTGTTGTGTATTTTTCTTCTATTTCTGGCGCTTTATTCCTGTTATCTTAGCAGTTCTTATAACAAGAGTGAGATCCATTTGATCTAACTCATACTTTTAATTTTTCCAATCTTATTAACGCTGGTTCCATTTTCATTCTGATTTTACTTACGATGGCTGCATTTTAACTACAAGAATTTTATTTTATAGTGGATAAAAATTACTCTATCTTATATCATCACAAATACTATTCTAAGTAAGTGTACCAACTATTGCTATTATTATAACTCCAACTGCTATTTTAACTACTGTTGAATGAACAAACATCGCCTCCCAAAAATCAACTTTCTTGGAACCAATCACTACCTTAATTCCCCTACGACATTTTGAGAGTACATAGAGGCAAGCAACTAGTGAAGTTAAACCGAGCACATTAACAACGGCCATTGCAATTATCAGTATGCTATATCGCGTATTGATTAACCATCCACTTTTGGCGGACCTTCAATGAAAATTTATTATTTAATCTCAACGATTGCTTTAGTTTTGGTGGTTGCTATCAGCGTACTATTCAACAAAAATTCCTGTAATTCGTCATTAATATTTTGTTCTCGTTTAACCTGAGACAACTTTAAATGAAGCCTGTAGTTATATAAGAGCATTTTTGGTTACAGGAATGAATCTGTTCCAGCATCCTTCGGCTGGAGTAAATGACTAGTTTTCTTTGAACGTCACTTGTTATTTATACAGGTAATGGTATTTGACTCATGCAAATCTGGTATTTACACTGAAGTATTTAAAATAAGTCATACAGTTGGAATTGTTTAGCACCATCTCACCTAAACATAATATGCAGTAAATGTTCAATCAATTAAATTTATTCCGGTCAGTGAGTTGCTATACGTTTATAGGTGATTTAACCTAACCTGCTTGATCCAACTGCTTATTTGGATGATTTAATATACACCTAAAAGTGATTTTAAAATCTTAATTTTTTACTAATAATTGTTTAACGTCTTAAAAATCTCACAAAAAAATAAGTTTATAATTAGTTTATAAAAGTCCCTTAAATAATTATTAATAATTTATTACATATGGTGAAAACTATGTTTAATTTTGAAAATTGTAATGGTACCAAATGTTTGAATAGCTGAAAAGAGTCAATTAATTAATGTTTAATTGAAGTCTAGAATTAGTTAAAAGGCTTTGGTGACCGAGATGACTTACAGGAAAGTACCGACATGTTAATTTATCAAAATAGCTAACCAAGATAGCCTGTCAAGATAACAAATTATAGAGCAAATAATACTGGAACAACAAATTAATTGTCGTGGCATAATAACGCTATATGCATTTTCATGATATATGGTAATAGGTTATTTTTTTTGCCCTTAATTTTTTTCAAATGCTTCTTGTCAGTTTTTAAAACTGATAAAATTTCAAGATATTGAATTATTGGAGCAGATGATTTAATATTGGCATATATAACGAAATTGTTAATGCCATATAAGCTTAGAAGTAATTTTGCTGATTGGTTTAAATCAGCAAGAACAATAACAAAAGATCTTGGAGACTATTACCAGCACAAAAATATAGACAAAGAAAAAGAATGCAATAAGATGATGCCAACATTGAAGCATTATTTGAAGGTCTAAAAGCTAATAATATGTCAGCAAAAAGAGTCGATGATTTAGTGTTGAACTTTTCAAAGGAAAAGGATATGGCACCCAAGAATAAATATACAGTTTTCAATAAACACGCCAGAGGTTATATTTTTACCTTGAAATCCCAGTAACTTATTATGAAGAAGAACTGATATGTTTATACGAATAAAAAGTGGGAAGCTAACATTGGATGGGCAATTTTAAAACTAGAAGCAACAAATGAAATGTTGAAGCAGTAAGTATTGCAGCAGAGAATTTTCAGTTGCAATAAGAATACAAGCGGGGACCATTCTGTAGTACTTTGTAGCCAGACAAGACAATTCCACAGGAGAGGAATTCAAAAAGAGATACTACTCGAGATCATAGATGATGGACTCAAAAATTTTAGATGATGGACTCAAAAAACGTAAAATAGGGGGAATTTGGATTACTGTGATGCTTTGTGACAAAATAAACCATAATGGCTTCAATTACTTAATTGATCCATTAGTTCATTACAGTGTAATGTCGTATTGAAAGAAGGAACGTGCTGCTTATGGAAAAGAGAATTAATGTTTGTAAGAAAAGTGTTGTGCACAGTAGACACAATAATTTTATAATTATCTTTTCAGCAAAAAATCCCTTTCAACAACACCGATACTTAAAAATCCTCTAAAGAATAGAACATAATCATGTTGGCAAATGAACCAAATTTCTAAATCTGGATAAATGCGCTATATTTATTATAAATCACGTGATATGATACAATTTGTTATAATAATGATGAAAACATTATCTCGACCGTTTTTAATTCCTATTTCGGAGAATGATTTTTGACGTCTTATATATGAAAATGATCTGAACCTGGTTAGAGAGTCGAGTCATCCTGCCATATTTCACACATGCTACTAGTATATAATCTTCCGGTTTTCCACTTTTTTTTTCAATAAGGAAGACACATAAATCATCTAATTTTGACAATTTCTGCTTTAATTTAAAATCAATTCTGTCGGAAGAATTTATTTGAGTATTGTTAATTAACAGAATGTCTGGTAAGTTATTATTGCTTTAAATTATTATGAAATATTTAAAACCAATTACTAACATTCAATTGAATTAATTGAATTTATCAGAACTTTCATATAATAGTAAATGTGTTCAAGCTGGTCAAGAAGAACCAGAAAGTGCCAACAGAAGTAGAGCTGTTCCAATCTATGCAACATCTTCTTATGTTTTTAGAGACTCTAAGCATGGTGCAGATTTATTTGGTTTAAGAGAACCAGGTTTTATTTACTCGAGAATTATGAATCCAACAAGTGATGTTTTTGAAAAAAGAATTGCAGCTTTAGAAAATGGTTCTTTAGCGGTTTCCACTTCTTCAGGTCAAGCTGCTCAATTACTGGCAGTTTTAGCTTGTGCTCAATCTGGCGATAACATTGTTTCAACTTCCTACTTATATGGTGGTACTTATAATGCTTTCAAAAATTTTAAGAAATTGTTTAACATCGAAGCTAGATTTGCCAAAGGTGATGATGTTGATTCAATCAAATCACTAATTGATGATAAAACAAAGGCGGTTTATTTAGAATCAATTGGTAACCCAATGTATAATATCCCGGATTTTAAATCAATTACTGATTACGCCCATTCCAAAGGTGTTGCAGTTATTGTTGATAATACCTTCGGTGCTGGTGGTTACTTCTGTACACCTTTAGATCATGGTGCTGATATTGTCACACATTCTGCTACTAAGTGGATAGGCGGTCACGGTACTACAATCGGTGGTGTTGTTGTTTACAAAGATCCCACCAAGGACAATGGTTTCAAGTTCTCAGATTGGCCAAAGAAATATCCTCAATTTTCTGAACCATCGGAAGGTTATCATGGTGCCATTTTGAATGAAAAATTCGGTGATTATGCCTATATTGCTTATATAAGGGTTGAGCTATTGAGAGATTTAGGTCCAACAATAAGTCCTTTCGCTTCTTTCCTATTGTTACAAGGGTTAGAAACTTTAGCATTAAGAGGTGAAAGACACGGTCAAAATACTTTAGCATTAGCAGAATATTTGGAAAAATCCCCATATGTCTCTTGGGTTTCTTATCCCGGTTTAAAATCTCATAAATATCATGAAAATGCTAAGAAATATTTGCATAATGGTTTTGGTGCAGTTTTATCTTTTGGTGTTAAGGATGTTCCAAATCCAACATCTGATCCTTTTAAGGAAGCTGGTCCAAGAGTCGTTGACCATTTGAAGATCTTTTCTAACTTAGCTAATGTTGGTGATGCTAAATCTTTAATTATTAATCCATGGACAACTACTCATGAACAATTATCTGATGATGAAAAAATTGCTTCAGGTGTCACTAAAGATTTATTAAGATGTTCCGTTGGTATTGAATCTATCGATGACTTAATTGCTGATTTAGAACAAGCTTTTGCTGCCGTTTTTGATGAAAATAAATAAATAACTGACAATTGTTGATTTAATTTAAATTTTGTATAATGATTAATAAAAATTGTAAATAAGACTAAGAAATCTAATTCAATGAGATTAAAATTGTGACAAAAAAAAGCACGAAATCATAGTAAATAATGTACTCGCATGCTGAAATACTGCATATTCTCCGGTTTTGTTTTCAAGATATGGACAGATAGATATCTTTTGAATTAGTATACACATATAATTCGATAATACTAGAATGTCTACGAAAATATATGACATACCGTTTCCTTCATCATTTACTGCCCACTCATCAATTCCCATTTCATTATTGAACACACGGTTACAAATTACGTCAAATAATCTAATGAATTCTGCCAGCCTTCTACACAACTACATTGATGATCTTTTGAATTATGTTTACGATACATTTGGCAAAGATAAACCAACGAATTTTTCGGAATTAATATCAAAATCCCATACCATTGAATTTTCAGTCAATTCACAAAATCCATGGGTAAATTATCCAATAAACCCGACGAAATCTCCTTGGTATATCTATGACGAACTGATTGCATGTGTGATTTCATTAACATTAATATATAATAAATTGACAGTTGTTACATTAAAAGATAACTATCATGATGCAGTATGCTTAAAACAATCAGAAACATGGAAAAAATCAAATAATTACCTTAAATTATCGTTTTCATATCTGGATGCTTTTAAGCCATTTGTTAATACATCATCAAATCGTCATTCTTCTCAATTTTTATTAGCATATAGTCTCAACGAGATGTACTTACAGTTGATCGTTGTTTTGAAAAACATTAACGATGTAAGTGAAGAAGTTGACGCAAGATTTGGTAATTTTGATGAATTGCCTAAATTGGTTAATACTTATATCCGTATTCTTGTGTTTATTAAAAGCAAATTCAATGTCGTTAAGACCTCTGAGGGATGGAAAAATAAAGTGAGTATATGGAACGATTGCTTAGAAGTTTTATTATGTTACTATTTGGGATTACAAAATTGGAATGATGAGAAAGTCGGTAAAGCTTTAAGTTTTGTCAAATGTGGTTTAATAATTGGATTAGAACAAGGTGAAGTAAAAGGTAGAATAAAATCCGGTTTAGGGAAATTTAAATTGGGTAAGAAAAACACAAGTGAAGAAATTAGAGGTAAAGAATTTGGAATGGATGAAATAAAAATAAAAAGAAAATTTAGAGATGTTGATATTGTTGATGAGATTCTTGTAGTTATTTGCAAATTATTGAAAATTTTGTACTTAAAATTCAAAAAGATGAATGATACAATTAGCTTTGAAAATGTTATGGATTTTGAAGAAACTGAAAAAGAACTATTTTCTTCCAATGATTTACCTACCGGTTTAAAGGTCCCATTGAATGACGTACAAAAATTTGTTCCCGTCTGTTTGGAAAAATACAATAATGAGTCTATAATATATTATTTTTAGATAGAACTACATTTAAAATATTTTTTTTAAGAATATAAAACTCCAATTTGGTTCACCCAATTACCCATGACACCATAGAATCCAATTACTTGTCTACCCTGCGGTAGCATAAATTTATGAAGAGAGCCACCATCACTACCAAAATTAGGACTAACCTTTTTATTGGTAATAAATTGAATACCATCAACCCAAGCACCTGACCTCACGATGACACCAATTAAAAATTCATCCGAATCTAAAAAAAACTCAGAATAATGACTTTTAGAATTACCAAAAGTTGCTTTCGACATGTCATCAAAAAAAACATCAAAACCATCTAACGCTAAACCATGTGTCACTCTAATCAGTTTAATGTGCTTATTTGGAAATAAAGTTTTAACTTCTTTACCGCTCTGTAAACCAAATGTATCACTCATTTTTGCAAATGCACCATTACTCAATCTCACACCTTGTGAGTGTTTTTGGAGATATTCCTGTAAGTTATCAATTGATCTCTGACCAAATCCCAGAGTTAAAACTTCTAGTTTGATTGGCTTATTACGGAATTGTGGCGCCATTTGATCTTGAATAATATCATAATTCAATCTTACGACTTTTTGAGGTCCAATACCATTATAAAAATTTGGAATATATTCATATTGAACCCTAGACCATTCTCCCACATGACATTCAATTAAATAGACGCCAGTTTCAGATTGAATATCTAAATTTTTTTCATCAAATGCGGTAAAATTTGGACCGGCATCAGTATTGACTGGCAACTTCATACCTTGATTCAATAAACATGCCTGAGGTTTAAATTGTTTATCACTTAAATCTAAAGGAAGAGTAAACGCTGGGTGATATAAAAATCGCATAATATCTAATCTATGCCAACCAGGTTCATCTTTTGATAAAACTGGACCCCATTCATTTTTATGTGTTCGAACACATGCTTTCTCTGTTGTTAAAAATTTACGATTCATTGTGGTATAATCTCTTAACATAACACCATGCTCTTGATGTGGACAACCTAATGAATGTCCTATTTCATGCATGAAAGCACCAAGTGAAACGGTGGTACATTCCCAATATTGACTACATTCGTTACAATCGTTTGCAACTTCATCGGTATTCAATTTGGTACAATCAGTGAAAACTTTATGAATAGATTCCCAATTCATTGGCCATGAATGTAGACCTTGAGAGCCAAATATAGCTAATTTAATTCTATCAGTACCACCACCAAGAGCAGCATGACCAAGGATTAAATTCTGTGACCTATCCCAATGGGCATCTAAAATTATAACAGCTGCCATTACAGGAACCTGATCTGTTGCATTATCAGAAAAAACACCACCAGACTGAGCTAATGCTTTTAAAGTAATATCAAATAATTCACCTGCCTTTTTTGCATTTGGGTTTTGTTGTGCAAAATTAGCATCTCTGATTTCTTTCATTGTTCTATCTGTTTTGATTATATGAATTTTAATTTCATTTCTTTCAATTCCTTTAGTTTCCTCTTGAAAACTAATTGTACTTAATGTTTTTTCCTCAACAAACTGGAAACATCTTTTACCACAACCATTTTTATTCATTTCATCGATCGTAAAAGCTTGCATAATCCTGCCCCCGCATCTTAATTTTTTGATGGCAGTTTCTAATCCATTTCCTTCATACAACTTATCCTTTGGACAATCAAATAATGCAGGAGAATCTTTAGCAACTAAAACACACAAATGAATTTTGGGAATTGTAAAATCATTATAAGAAGACATTGAGGAGTAATTAATTGTAACTGTTATTTCATCATAAGGTTTCGTATCAGTATTATAAGCCGCATAACCATTTGATTGAAATGTACCATCCAAATGCTTTAGAGTGATTGTATTGGAACCTGGTCCCAAATGAATATAAGCTTTAAAGTAACCATCTGTCACTTCATAAAATTGAACCGGGAATTTATCGGAAAAAGCACCAATAATACCTGAATTACTTTTGGTAGAATGACCTTTTAAAATGTAGACTGGCACTTGTAATTGCTCATAGTCTCTTGGCAAATTTTCAAACGTAATAGGCATAATAAATTGGTATATTAACTCAAATTAAAACTAGAAAATTTTATATCTTCCGGTCATAAAGTAAATGAAAGAGATTAAGAAATGAAATAAACACGTATTATAATTTTTGAGGCGCATTACCGGAGGAGTCGATCTCATCTCAAATTATTATTGTGTTTTTTGTGTTTCGGTAACTATTTTTATTTCTCAAGCGTATCCTTAAATTTCTTTGTTTACTACAACAATATATTTCTGTCAGACCAGCTAAACAACCAGCATGGATTATTTGAAAAGTTTTGCAGAACAGGCGGGTCTCGATATGGCTGTTGACAAATTCAATGAATTTGCAGCAGAAAAGGTGAAAACTAAAGATCCATACACCGAAACATTACCTGACGGAAAAACAAGAAGATTAAAATTAAGAGAAAATGCCACAAAGGAAGAACAAAAGGAATGGAAGTGGATTCGAAAAAGAGCATGGTTGGATGACAAATGTTTTATGGGTTGTTATCCAGTTGATTGTGGATGTGGCCTGGGTCCACTTGTTGTTGCTATTCCAGTAATCGGTCCACTATTGATGTATGCAGTTCACGGTAGGCTGGTTACTCGGGCATCATTACATTTCGATATAGATAATAAAACCATGGCCAAATTACAAGCCAATATTCTTTTTGATCTTCTGATTACTTTCCCACCCGTCATTGGGTCATTTCTAGCATGGATGAATGGTTGTTCTACAAGAAATGCCGCTATCATCCACACCAGGATCACCAAGTTATTAATTGAAAGAGAACAAAAGGAATCGGGTAGCTTCCAATCTGATGCTCAATCCGATAGCCCATTTTCTGATAGTCAACGACATAATAATACTACCTATGCCAAACCTAATTCGAAGAACTCCAAGTCCAATAACACACATTCTGCAGCATCCGTTCCGCACCAGCAGCAGCAACAAAAACAACAACAAAAACAACAACAGTCCACAAGAAATCTTCCTCCCGATACTCGTAATAATTACCAAAATTACAACCAGAATAAACCATTACCACATAACCTACCACCACCTCCCAATATTCCAAATAGAGATTACAATAGTAACCTGAGAGCACCACCGGAGGCCTACCAAATAAGACAAGTTCCTAATCGAGATGACAGCTACAGAAGTGTTATCTAATCTGAAGGGGTATTAGTATAATATACTACAAGTGTGAGAAAACCAAAAAAGCACTTGGTCACGTGCCTAGATTACATTTTAATTTTCCTCGATCCTGATGAGATTTCTTTACAACGTATAATTTGCCACTCCCAAATACAGTAGTGAGTTTCCATTCACAAGTTCCAAGTACAATATTTATCTATATAGCTTAATGACACATTTATTTATAAAATTTACAAACATATTAAAACTATGAAAGCAGTGGAGACTAATAATATCAACACATAGTAATTTGTAATCTGGCTAGTAATGTTTATCAATGTAAAGTTTGCCCTCAGAGAGAGAAAATAAAGAAAGTTCGAGAAATTTGTCAGAGTTGGAAAAATTTTTTTCTTTTGCATTTTTGCAGTAAAGGATCTCTAACCTAAAAAGAGTTTTATCTATTATTTATATTAATTATTCATAGTTATCTTTTCTACTTGGTTTTTAACAAATATAGATAAAAAATATACAAATTATAGATATGGTTGCCGAAACTAAATTTTATGATACTTTGGGCGTTAGTCCAGATGCCAGTGAACAACAATTGAAAAAGGCCTATAGATTAGGTGCTTTAAAGTTTCACCCAGATAAAAATCCATCCCCAGAAGCAGCTGAAAAATTTAAAGAAATGACATCAGCATATGAAGTTTTAAGTGATCCGGAAAAGAGAGATCTGTATGATCAATATGGTGAAAAAGGTCTAAGTGGTGGTATGGGAGGTATGGGAGGCATGGATGCAAACGATATCTTTTCGCAATTTTTTGGCGGTATGGGTGGTGGTAGACCACAAGGCCCACAAAGAGGCAAAGATATTAAGCATACCCTTGCTTGTACTTTAGAAGAATTATACAAGGGTAAAGTTTCTAAATTAGCTTTGAATAAAACTGTATTATGTAAGGATTGTGACGGTAAAGGTGGTAAGAACGTCAAGAAATGTACTGGTTGTAATGGTACAGGTATGAAATTTGTGACGAAACAGATGGGTCCAATGATCCAAAGATTCCAGACTCAATGTGACCAATGTCACGGTGAAGGTGACATTATGAGCGCAGCCGACAGATGTAAAACTTGTAAAGGTAAGAAGGTTATCAACGAGAGAAAGGTCTTAGAAGTTAATATTTATCCTGGTATGAAAGCAGGACAAAAGGTTGTTTTTGAAGGTGAAGGTGATCAACATCCAGATATTATCCCAGGTGATGTTGTTTTTGTTATTGATGAAAAGCCTAACGAGTTATATTCAAGAAAGGGTGATGACTTATACCATGAACAAAAGATTGATTTATTAACTGCATTAGCCGGTGGTACTGTTGCGTTCAGTCATGTTAGCGGTGAATTTTTAAAATTAGAAATTTTACCAGGTGAAGTAGTTTCACCTGGTTCAACAATGGTTGTTGAAGGTAAGGGTATGCCAATTCCAAAACACGGTGGTTTTGGTAATTTAATCGTTAAATTCGAAGTTGAATTCCCACCAAAGCATTTTGCAACTGAAGAACAACTAAAAGAATTAGAAAAGATATTGCCAGCTAGACCTGCTGTTAAAATTCCAAAAGGTATCGAGGTTGATGATTCCTGTCACTTTGTTGAATTTGATCCTAGAAAGCATGTTCCAAGATCTGGAGGCCGTGGTGGAAATTACTACGATGATGATGATGGGGATGAAGACGGCCAACCAGGTGTTCAATGTGCCCAACAATAGATGTAGATAGATAAATAGAGGTAACTGGGAAGATCAGGAGATAGCAGATATAAAGATAAATCGATTGGCTGATAGATCCATAGATCGATAGGTCAATAGATCGGTAGACAGATAAAGATAGAGGGTAGAGGATATAGAAGGAGAGAAAGTATATCGTAGGTGTGTTTAGTTTTAGTGTTTTTTAAAATATATATCAAAACTCGTTATTTCTAACTTAGTATTTTGTTAATTATTATATTCTTGACTTGAAATTGTGAAAAAAACCATAATATACGTCATTCTGGAATTGTCAACTGAAATTTTCAGAGTAAATAGCGATAAAAGTCGTTGCTATTCTATTGTCAAATTGCATATACTGAAATATTTTTTGGATCAACAGATCGCTAATGCCCCTTTTACACACTTTCTTACACATCATTTCCGGTGGTCAATTTTTTTTCTTTGATATTCCTCCACATAATATATAGTCATCTACGTATTATTATATATATACATAATTGCTTTACCAAAAATTTTCCTATCATCTTGCTTGCTAAAGTGCTTTTGCTTTGGATTCAATTTTGATCACTATTTTCTTTTCTTATCTTCAAAACTAGCTTATTGAATTCACAATATGGTTGTGCCTCTACCTCAACATGACACCGTTTTATTAAGGGAGCATTTATATCAAGACTTAAAACAGACTATACTGGTTATACCACCAGAGTCGAAGCTCAGTAGCTTTAAACCTGCTAATGAAATTGGTTTGGGGTTATTCAATTATGCTTTGGTGGATGTCTCAAAAATTCACGAATATGATAACCATGAAACTCCGAATTATTCTCCTTTCTCGTTGTACAGCCTCATCTATGACTTTTCAATAACAAAGGCTTTCATGTTATTGATACTTTGTTATACATTGTATAGCATAACATTAAGCGCTTTGGCTAGATTTAAAAGAAAAAAGGAAACAGTATCAATTGACCTCGAAAAACAGCAACTTTCACTAAGAAGCCCATTTTCAAATGAGAGAATGTTAGGTTTTTCGTCTTCAGCAGCATTAATTTCCCCTTGTTCAAGTGATTTTATTGCGAATTCAAGTTTACCATCTCTTTCGAATTCTCCATCTTCTCCAAGTATTAACGAATTCGAAGAAGATTCAGAAATATTTTTAGGCTATCCTAAAACTACATTATCTAGTAACATGGACCTAAAACCAATGATGGATTCTTTGAAAATCAGATAGGAATTCAAGAAAAACAATCATAATTTAATTCAATTCGAAGCAACAGCTACCTTATTTTCTGGTTAATTTTTTTTTTTCATTTCAGCATTCTACAATTTATTTAATTCATACCCATTATTGCTCTAACTAATTTTTTTCTTCACAAGCAGCAATAATTTTTGAAACATTTTTACGTCGTCGTATTGTCATTCTCATCGTCATGATTTCTTATTTATTTATCTAATCTCTACTAATTTATAGCTTTTTTTCTTTACCAGTATCCATTTATTTTGATTGAGTAATATCAGTTTTATATATTTTTGTTGCATTTTAAATATAAATTTTCGATCTCTTCAAACAAAATATCCTAAAGTGGAAAAACATAAACATACCAATTCTAAAATTAAATTTTAAATTTAATTTTAGAATTCTTTTTTGTCATGAATGTTTTGTTTACATTACCATTCTTTGTAAATTGCAGCAGATACTAGAATGTAAAGCAAAAATTATTTTTTACTCTGACTAATAACAAATCATCTTCACAAGGCCTTGAAGTCTAATACTGAATTGTCAATTTGCTCTGCCAATTTTCAATTCTGTTATGTATTCATTCATTATACAATTTATGCCGACAAAAGACTATGTAAAATATTAATTCGTAGAATATTAAAACAATTCAGACTTTTTTAATATTTTATTAAATTTGTTATTTAGAAATGTTGAAGCTCAAATTAAGGCGGTTGAAATACTTTTTTTCTCTGGTGTCGCTTCGTGCGAAAAAAACTACAATATTCTGTAGTAGTAAATATCATGATTATTAATAAATAATAACTATTAAAGAAATCAATAGAAAATGAGACCTACATTTGTTAGATTTGTTAGACCAAGAAGACCAGAAAGAGAGGTGCCACCTTTATTACCACCATTACAATTATATCGTGCTATTTTAAGAGCTCATAGATTGCTACCAATCGAGCAAAGAAATTTAGGTGACATGTATGTTAAAGCAGAATTCAGGGCACATAAAAATATTGATAATCCATTACATATTGTTGGATTTTTAAGCTCGTGGCAGCAATATTTAGAAATGGTGTTAAAAAATACAGAGCAAGATTGGAAAAAATATCATATTCCAAATGAGGTTTTAGAGAAAATGAATGATGATCAAATTATTCAATTACACGAGTTAATGAAAGAAACTAAATCCTTATATGATGAAAATGGTGAACCAGTGAAGAAGGAATAAGTATCTTCTACCCATCCAGTATGCATATACTTATATTTATATATTCTTGTAGATAATTTTTGATTTAAAAAAACGTTTAATTAAAATTAGAAATAACTAAATAAATAATCATTTATGTAAAACAACAATTCCAACCTAATGATGCAACAATTTCTGACCAATCACAATACCATGGATTGCCATTTTTGACCCTTTGATCACATTCCTTCCAAGCCTGTTGAATAACTTCCCAACATCTAGGAATATTTTTTATCTCGTATTTAGTCAAATAACGCTCATAATTTCTGGTCATCCAGGATTTTTGTTCTGATGTAATACATGTAATACCAATCATTAACATTGGTAAACATAATAAAGTTTGTAATTTAGTACCAATTAAGATAGAAAATAATTTATCACATTTTTTTTTAAAATGTTGAATTTCTGGATTTGTAAATTCCAATTCTTTGAAGCTTATTCTAATATAAATTTGAAGAGATAACTGATTCAATTCAAACCAAGTTAAATGTAATTCTAATAATTTATCTTCAACGTTATCTCTCATTAAATAATTCGTTGAAATCTCATGGGGTTTAGAGTTCAAAATTTCTTGATCAAAAGTTTCAAACCAAGTTTTTAAAATATCATTATATTTTTTAATTAAATATTCCTTTTTACCAAGATGATTACCAGCTAATTCAAGTTCATATTTGATATTTTTTAATTCCTTACGTTTATTAACAACTTCACCTAATAATAAGTATAAACCATTTGATAATCCTTGAAATGGATCTAATCCATATTCAACTGAGCATAAAAATTTTTCATCTACAAAAATTTCTTTATAATCTTTAATTTCAATTAATGTGCCAAAATCTAATGTTCTAGAACCAAGAATATCATGATAAAAAATATTACTTAAAATCCATTTTGCTTCTTTATTATTCTGATTATTTTTTACAAATTTTTTTATTCCACCATATTCAGTTAACAAATCCTTACAATGTATCAACATTTGAAACCAATTCTGAACATCTCCCGTTGAAATTTCAGCTCCTAATGAAAACAAATTAAATGACAATAAAATCAAATAGTCTTGATTGGTTAATTTTGATAATTTTCTTTTCTGTTGCGTTAATTCCATACCTTTATTAAAATAACTTAAAGCAGTTCCATTATTACGTCCGACTAAAGACATACCACCCCATGCAACAAGACAATATAAAATTGATTCATCCATTGCTGCAAGCCTCAAAGCATAATCAACATAAAACTGTTTGTTACCAAAATCTAGCATTTCTATAGCGACAAAAGAAACGTAATGTTCTAAAAACAATTTACCTGTGCTGTCTAACGTTGAAATATATGGTAATGATGGATTAATAATATGTAATGAATCATTTCTACTAAATAAAGCATGAATTGCCGGACGCAAATATGGTTGCATACGTTTCGATTTGAAAAGCGTAATCAATTCAGTTTCTGATAAGTGATTGTTTTCTAGTAATTGTGATTCATCCATTGGTAAATATTTTTCATTTTGATAATCTTGATAATCCTCAACATCTTGAATATCTTGATAATCTTCTTCGTCATAAACAATTGAATTTGATGAGGATGAGTGTGTTGGACTGTAATTTCTAAAAATATTTGAAGTACTACCAGTAATAGTTGACGATAAATCCTGTTTATCTGTAATATCTGTAATTTTATCAATTTGATCTTCATTAAATTGCTGAAGTAAAATTGTACTTGGTGAAAAAATTTCTGGAGACGACTTTGAAGGAAATTCAAAATTATCGTAATGAAAAGATGTATCCTTGGAATGTAACAAAAGTGCACTGTTAATAACATTATCCATGTAATTAATATCAGGATCAAAGTTGGGTGAAGTAATATGCTGAACTATGTTGTTAAGTAAAGAATTCATTTGAGTTTCATCCTTAACAACATCATTAAACCAAAAAGGATTTAATTCCTGATTTTGATATGTTTCTGGAATTTGTGGAAAATCGTTAATATCTGATTCTTTGAAATTTGGTTTTATTAAAGGTGATTTCCTATCTGGTAATTTTTTATTATTATTTATTGCATCCACGAAAACCAAATTTTTATAACTATTTTTTGAATTCGGGACAGAGGATTGTTTGGAATTTCGATTTGATTTGTTTATTGATTTGTTCTTCAGATTTGGACCTGAGATTGAATTTTCAATATCAGTCAATTTGCCATTGATCTTTGTTGAGTCTTTCGAGCTTAACTTATTATCTACACTGAAATTTTTCTCTAATGAAATTAGTTTCTGGGATTCCAGTACACTTTTAACATCAAACCTATATTTGTGTTCTTTTTTTTCTTTTGATCTCCACACACAAATAGTATTTTTCTTTTTGCATAATCCACACACAGGATGACATTCATCACATTTTTTTTTCTTTTTCCTGCAACTTAAACATCCATTTTTAGATCTGGAAGTAAGCCCAACAAACGAATAACTCTTAGCAACACCGTTTTTATTATTAGCGGACATGGGTGAAAGTATAAAAACTCCTTATGAGTAACTAACAGTTAAATTTTCCAGATTTAGAGGTCACTTTTAATTAATTAAGGTTATTAATGCGCCACAAACAGAACGTGGCTGATAAATTATAATAATTACATAATCATCCGATAACGATATATTTTATTTTAATTTAATTTAGATTAATTTAAGTTATACAATATCAAACAGTTTATGGCGCAAATGGATCATCCGGCGATGAAGAAAATCCATCAAAAAACGTAGTGAAGATAACCACAGTGGAATAAATTAAGAAACCTCCAGTAATGGATAGAAATGATGCCTGATTCGTTAGTACATGTCCATGACATAAAGCGATTGGAAATGCGACACCGCTTGTCAATAACAAACTCGATAGAAATTTACCGACATCTGCTGCTTCACTTGGTAATGAATCATCCATGGCGCCAAATCCTGCTTCATAATCGTACGAAGAATTGTTTGTCAATAAAAATGGTAAATGTGATATTCCAAAAATGAAGCCTATTAAAATTGGGAACCAACTACCGTATAATGCTGTAGCAAGAACCACCAAAAGAAATCCTAGGGCAAGCATGCCTGAGAGTCCTATAATTTTGCTCAGTGGATTGACTTTAAAAGTCATTGTGTTGAATATAATATATGAGTTTCAATATATGATAATGATAAAAGCTATTTAACAAACCATTCTGCCTGAATCTTAGTGCGTACAAAAAATGAAAATGAATTTGAAAGCGACTGTCATTTGAAAATAAAAATAAAAATGAAAGTCGCTGAAATTATTCACAGTGGCAAAAATAAACACCAATACGGATCTAAAGTTACCAAATTTTATTAGCAAATACTAGTCAGTATAACCTTTTAAAATGGTAAGTTCGATTTATTTATGAATAATATATTAGTTTAAATTACATTACTAACATAATTTGGTTTATTTACCCTTTTTCCTTTCTCTCTCAGTTTAGAAATAACTACGATAACGACGCCACTACATTTTCGCCAACTGGTCGTATTTTTCAAATAGAATATGCAATTGAAGCCATTAAACAAGGTTCAGCCGCTGTTGGACTAGTTTCCAAAACCCACGTTGTGTTGGTTGCATTGAAAAGAAATGCAGAAGAACTAGGTTCATATCAAAAGAAAATTATTAAAGTCGATAATCATATGGGTATTGCACTTGCAGGTTTAGCTCCAGATGCAAGAATTCTATCAAATTATTTACGTCAGCAAGCCATGTCTTCCAAAATGGTGTTCAATAGACCATTAAATGTTGCAAAGGCTGTTCATTCTATAGCGGATAAAGCTCAAGAAAACACACAATCTGCAGGAGGTAGACCTTATGGTGTTGGTCTATTAGTTGCTGGTGTTGATGAAGCTGGTCCACATTTATATGAATTTTTACCCTCGGGAAGTGTGTCAGAATATTTAGGTGCTGCAATTGGTGCCAGATCTCAAGCTGCTAAAACATTTTTAGAAAGAAAGTTTGAAGAATTTCCAACTGCTTCAAAAGAACAACTTATAGAATTTGGTTTAACAGCTTTAAGAGATACTCTCGCTCAAGACAAGGAATTAACTGCTCAAAATACTACTGTTGCCGTCGTTGGTAAAGATGAAGATCTCTCTATATATGATGACGAAAATGTTGAACAATGGTTAAATCTACTAGATACTTTAACAAACAGTAGAAATAGAGGCGAAACCAAAGAAGAAGAAGATGATGAAGATAATGATGATAAAGAGGATAAAGAGGATAAAGAGAAAGAAGAGAATGAAAATGAGTCCACTGAAGGAACTTCTACTACTACTGCAACTGATGCTCCAACTGAAGATCAAACTCCCGCTGAAGATCGTATGGATACTGATTAGTTAATTGTATCACTGTAAAGTAACTACTAATAAAAATAAAAATTCGTATAAATACACTATTATGTTCTAATAAATAGAGAATAAACTATTTAATTTAATCTAATTTGAAGTAAAAATCTAAATATAATAACTATCATAAATTTACATGACATTTAAAACCCGGGTCAAACAAAATTTCAGCACAACATTCACCAGGGACATCGTTTTCATTAGTAACAACACAGAAATCTGTAGTTTTACCCAAAACAATCATTGGTGCGTGCCAAACATTCGTATTATAAGTAACAGCTTGATTACCTTTTGCAACAAAAACACCAGCATTTTCGTAATCCGGCTTACCATCCTTATCCGGAGCGCAAATGACCATATATGCATTTTTTTCTTCATCTCTCGCCATTGGAACAAATGTTTGGGTAGAATATGGATGCTTTTCTAACACTTTACAAACATATGTAGTCCCATTTCCATTATAGTCATCAGTAAATTTATCTTTAGCAACTGCGCATCTGAATATATTCCAATTTGTTGTAGCTGTATGTCCGGATGGAGCTTTATTAAAGTGATTTTCACATGGTGCAATCTTACACAACTTAATGGCAGAACCTTGATTTACATTTTCTTGATTTGCAGTCTCAATTAAATCGTTAACAGACATCGCCACGCCATACTGAGAAAATGCCTTTTGTGTCAACTTGACCGACTGGATTATGATATTTGATCCATTTGTATCAATCTCTGCTATTTTAACCATAATAAGTCAAACTTTCTTAGTTGAGATAAAAGATTAGTAGAAAATAATAGAGTAATAGAAAAGTTTACGGACTTCTCCTATGTTGAGATTACTGATGCGGCAAAATTTGCTTTTACGGTCATGCTATAGGTTATCGATTTGATTTTTTATTTTCTATTTGCAAAATGTAATAAAGCAGATATTAAAATTTTTATTATAATATACAGGTATAAATTAAAAACATATATTTTTTTCAAAAAAGCAGTATAAATATAAATCTAAGCAAATCAATTATATGTAGTAAATGACAAAAAAAAACTGTAATCCTCCAATGAAATTAACTTTCAAAGATTGTATCGTATTTTGTAATCAAATCTTCACAGACATAATTTATCAAGCCAAAACATTTCTTCATATTTTCTGGTTTACAACCTTCAATAAAACTACCACCCATAATTGTGGCTAAGTTATAACTGGTCATCTTATTTTGAGTTTGATATTCAGCAATTAATTTCATATGTCTAGAAAGTCTTTCGACCAAATTGAAATTGAAGATTGATAACTTGCTAAAAATTTGCTTGTATGTTTCAAATCTAGCATCATCGTGTGCCAATTCTTTGATTTTATCAAACTCTTCGATAAGTTCATCATTAATAATAGGATCTGGTAATTCTCTCAGATATGCTTTGATACATCCTGTTAAATTGTGAACGTCAAAAACTAAAGAATTTTCCATATTAAAATCACCAACTTTATTAATTTCATCTTTAATTTGTTGAACAACAGTTAGTGATGAACTTTTACGATAAATACCAACTTCTTCTAAACCTCTAAATTCAATTTCACTCAAAATTTTTTCAATAATTATGGGAATTGATGCATTATCTCTCAAGCATACAAATTCAATCGGTGCGCCAAATGTTAAATTTATATTATTATTGGCAAAATGCTTATTTAATGACGTTGAGAAAAACCAATGCTTCTTTGAGTAGTTCAACTTATAAATCCAATCTTCTTTATCGTCTTCGTTAACGGTTTGAAGTGTGTATTCTGCGTTGCTCGAATTGACACTGCTACTAACATCAATTGTAAAACTAGAGAGAGTTCTATAAGTTGGGAAAATTGGATAATCCTTTAATTGTAGTACCATATAAGGCTTGTTTTTTGTATTATTCTCTAGATAATTTTCAGCTGGAGGTAATTCTTCAATCTGAACGGGCCTTCTTTGAGGCGCCGGTTGATTAAAATTATTAATATTAATAGAAAATGGTCTAGATTTCAAGAAACCAAACTTAAACCTGTTTTGAGAAGCAGAAGATTGTAAAAGTGAATTTTGTGAAGAGGCTTTCGATGTGCGATTGGAATGGTGATGATGAGTATGATTCTGACCTTGATTTTGATTTTGATTTTGATTTTGATTTTGATTTTGATTTTGATTTGGGCTTTGATTTTGATTTTGATTTTGATTGTGATTTTGATTGTGATTTTGATATTTTTGTTTTTGTAGTAAAGATGATGATTGTTGAGATTTTGTTACAGATTTGGTATCAGAAGTCGTAGATTGAACCAACGTACTTGCAGATCTTAAACTAACATCAGAACTCTTAGGCTCACAATCAGGTCCAAGCGGTAGCGTAACATTTGCCATTCGATTATCAAGCATACTAATAGCTTTTTTGGTATTACTAATTTTTTCCTCCCTTTGTTTCAATAACAGTTCTCTTTTAGTATGCTCTAACTTCATCAGTTGTATTTGTTCTTCAATATGCTTGTGGAAAAGGTTTAGGTTTTTCAAACCTCTTGTCTTTCTCTCCATAACTGAATGGTTGTATACATCTTTCAGTACAATTTCATGTGTATGGAATTCAAATAAAAACCCAAATTCAGTATCATAAGGAACCTTGTGGTTGCTTTTTGACATCATATTTTGAATATTAACGATACAATTATAGGCAAATCTATTTTTATCAAAATTGATCAACTTAGTATTTTGAACATCCATATTTGGAACAAAACAAGAAATTTCAACTAATCTTTGTAATACCCATCCAGGGCATGGAGTTAGTTGGCCCTCATTCTCAAGATAGTCAACAAACATTTCTTTTGAAGGTAATATATCAAACAGTTCGTTATAATTCTCTTTAATCTGGACGCCCAGTAACTTAGACGCTTCTATCCATGCATTTGAAAAGAATCTACTTTCCGGAGATAAAATAGTATTTATAATCAGCGATTCAATCATACTTGGAACGTATGGCGAGATATCTGGATCTAATGCTGGATCTCCAAAAAGTTTGACGTCCTCCATTTTTATACGGCAAATTTGTAACATTTCTAAAACGGTTGCCATTTTTTTGACTCTATCTTCATATTCATAGTTGGTATCAATAATTTGTATTGTCAAATAATTTTTAAATTTCAGATAAATTTGTAGTATTGATTTAACCGACATAGGAAATTTTTCGATAATATAAACAGCATTTTGGTTTGTTTCATTTTTTTCTTCTGTTAATGTCAAAATCCAGTGATAAATATTAGAAATAATTAATAAATCTTCATGTGTACCTAGTTTTTGAGCATCATAATAGAACATATCGAGTGGCGATTTTGTGGTCAAAAGCTGTAGAATTTCAAAAGAATCAATCCAATCATCAACCTTAATTGTAGACATCATTGAAGAAATAGTCTCATCCATTCGATTGATAAAATCAACAATACTATTAACGTCATTATATGAAGGCAGCAAACATTCATCAGGAATATCAGTTAATTCATCAGTGAATATCAATTCCAATATACCCGTCTGAGGAGTATATGAATTTCTGATGTAAATATTTCTCGTTTCTTTGTACAGAATTTGCAATTCATCATAAACTTCCATAACTTGACCAACATATTCCAAATCATCAATCTTATCTGATTCTAACCATTTTACAACCTGGGGCCATTTGACAACAATTTCCTGATCCAAACTTTCCAGAAATTCATCAAAAGCTTCTTTAGTTGAAATATCGTCGATAAAATGTTTGAAGTGATGTTCAACTAATTGCAAACTTGCTTCTAATACACCTAATTGAATTTGTGCAACAAATTTCCAGTTAACACCACTTAAAACATCCTCATCATATATTTTATCCCAATTAGGAAACGCTAGCTGATCATCAAGATTTTTAGTACCAGACGAGTAAATATTGGCTGTAATTGATATAGAAGCTGATTTAGAACCAATGAATCTTCGCTTCAACCCACTAATTAATTCCTTGGTTGAGCAAAAACCTCTATAGGTTGAAAAAAAAGTCTTAGTAAAAACAAAATTATCCATTTGAAAAACAACAGGACTTTGAGAAGCGGGATTTTTTTCTAAATATTTAGCAATATCAGATTGTTTAATTCGGGTACCAAATATAGACGATGTTAAAACTAATAAGTCAATCAATCTTTCAATTGTAGCTGCCTTGGTTAAAATAAAAACCCTTCCGGAAGATACACCGGGTTCCGTGCTATTAGTTTTACTCTCTTTCAGGTCATTCATCATATCTTTTCTGTTGGAACTCTGCTGAGCTTTAATGGAATCCCTCAAATAATTGTGATATGTACTGATGTAGTCATCCAAGTCGATACTTGAGGTTGAAACAGTACTAATTCTATTAAGACTGTTTAGATTTTCACTAAATAAGACACTGCTTGGTCTAGATTTTATCTTACTATCTGTACTATTAGAATTTCCAAAATCAATTGTCTTGAAAATGATGGAACTATCAGAAGAATGAAATTCAAACGAATCAATATTTAACAAATCTCTAACATGTTTCAAGAAAACGTTACGGTTTTTTTTAGTTAGTGGCTTTCTTGTTGCATTAGAATTATTTATTAGCTGTGATTGAGTAGTTTGAACATTTTCTATCATCTCAGAGCCGCCAATTGCACCAATTAATAATTTACGATCATAAATTTGATAGTAATTCAAAATATTCGGGAATAATATAGAAGCATATGATCCCAGGAATAAAGGACTTCTAGAACTATGATGAAAACGACTAAACTGGCCGTTATATGGTTTTTCGGTGTCCAAAGATAGATGCATAACATATTGCAATGGCAACGGTCCGTCTGAAGAGTTGAAGTTAATGACATTCTTAAGTTTCAAAGCCAAAGTAGATGATAAATTTGAATATATAATTTTATCCAAATCTGCTTTATTTTCAACCTCTGAATAGAACTGGTCCCATTTTTTCAAAGATAAATCAACTTTTTCAAAATATTTACAATAATCTTTGATAAATTCTTTTTCTTTAATAATTCCAACATTGAAAAACAAATCACCATAATAAGGTACGACATCTTCTTTAGAATAAATTTGTCCTAGACCATTTGGAACCAAAATACGACAGTTGCTTTGCTCATTGACATCAAATAAATCTTTTTTATGGACTTCAAATATAACTGGGGCCCATGATTTTGCAACCAAAGAAATCAATTCAGGGTCAACATGAGACCAAGTTTTGGAGAGTCTTAAGAATGGCAAAGAACAAATCAAATTAGATATACCTAACCAACTCACCATATTACCAGATTCACAGAGTAAAGTTCCCAATTGAATCCATTTCATCAATATTTCACCTCTTAATTCCGAAGATTTACTATAAATTGGATCTTCAAACAAATGATATGACATTAATCTACCCAAGTAGTGAACATTTTTAAGACAATCAAAATTCAACGGATTTTTTTTCCAATAAACAAATTCATTATCGGTCGTGGATAAACTGAGTGATCTGTCTGTTCTTGGATTCCATGTATTTAAGAATAAATGATCAATAGAATTAATTTCAATTACTAGTTTGTTCATATCCAAATCAATAAATTCTTTAGCACTTAAGGTAGATAAGGGTTGAATATTTTTGCCGTCTTGAAAACTTATCAAATTTAACAATTTATTCCGCTTATCATTAACTAATAACCTCAACTGATTGATATTAGTGATGCTTTCTAGCGAATTAATAATTTTGGTAACTAGCTCAAATATATCATCCTCCAATAGCATTCCCTGAAAATTTTCAACTATCAACTCTATTGTTCTTATAATTCTTTGAATCATCAACTCGCTTTCCATCTCTGTAATATGAACATTCCGTTTTTTTAATTCCGTTGAATTTCCAAAAATTTCTATAAACCTAAGGAAATAAACTAAAGGATCAAGTATACTTCCTATCATGGGTAAGATTTCAATCAGCTTATTGGCTAACTTATCCGAAGGATAGAAAGCTATAGTGTGACATAAACTTTCCAAGGTACCACTTAATATCATACCTGTTTCAGTTTCAAAAACCAGTTTAGGGTGCGGACAAGATGGCGATGTGTAATATAGTTCGTGAACAATAAAAGGAGTTCTCTTATTATTCTGAAATGTCTGTTTTGGGGGGATTGTTTGAGATTTTAATTTATCCGACTCCCGTGCAGTTGAATAAATAGATTGAATGTCATAAACCGAAGTGGAATCAGTGAAAAATTGCTTATCATCCAGAGCCTCAGAAAATTTCGTTGACTCGGATTTTAATATACTATTATCTAGCTCTTTTGATAATTCTGTTATTTCATTTTCAGAAACAGAACTTAAATCTAAAGAACTGTGATGTAAATCAGAATCGGGAATCAAATCTTTAGCAGATAACGCCTCGCTTTCAACATTTTTTTGTGTTTCAATGTATTTAACAAAATTTAAGTCGGCTGGAGGTTTATAAAGAAAAAACGTAGATCCCTTTAATTCAGCTCTAAATAATTTCAGCTTTTCATCTGGATTTGACGCATTTAAATTAACTTTATTTATCCAACCGGTCTTGATAACATGTTTATCCCAAGCTGAATCAACCAAATTACTTATAGTATATTGTTTTTTATGAGATTGCTGCTGTTGGTGTTGCCGATTTTGCTGGATATCATATGTAAGCTGGCTTTGAAAACTTGAAATTGATGACTTTGCTAATACATCCCTGGTAATTATAGGTCTTCCGGTATCAACTGAACTAGTTATCTTTTGAGGGGACCTTTTTTCTCCGGCTTTTGCAAAGGTAGCATCGTCAGAATTGCTAGAGGTGTTCAAAGATGGAGCATTCAATTGTGAATCAGGATCAAAATCTATTCTAGGCAAAGAGTTTGTGGAAACGGAAGGATCTTGTTTTAAACTTAATTGAGATGCCGTTTGTCTTAAACTTTGAGCAGAATGCGATGGTGGAGGAGAAAAGTTCTGCAATGGAACTGAAAGATTACTAGAAGAATTTTCATTCTTAAGAGCTCTTGCAGTATGCAAAGGAGATTGATGAATACTGTGTTCATAAATGGAATTAGAATCGGAGAAATTAGATGTTTCACTCTCAATTAAAGTGTGTGTCGAACTATTTGTTAGTTGTGGTTGTGATGGCTGCAACTGTTGTGGAATAACTTTTTCAGGTGAAATTCTGAAGCTGGACGGTTTGCTGGTTTGGTGTTGAGGAGTTTGGAGAGTCTTATGATTCGCAAAGGAGTCATTAGTTGATATATTCGATGTTGTGCTGCCGTTGTGGGAGTTACCAGCATTAACATTTGTTTGAACTTGATTTTTGGGATCTAAAGTATGATCAGAGTGTGGGGCCTGCGATTTACGCTTGTCTTTACGACCCAGTAACTTTCTCATAACAGACACAATAAAATTACTGTCTTTGCTGGCTCAAAGCGAAAAGGTGCAAAATATGATTAAGGTACGAGATTCAGAGAAAAGTATGGGCATACGAATCCAACGGTGTGAAATTGGGAGTGAATTTCTTCGGATTGTCGATTACGCGAATTTCCACACACTTCGGTTGTAATAATAACAATTGATTTTCTTTTATTAGTGAGAGTTTATTGAATTACGAAGTTAATAGTAATAACTAAATAGACATTTTGGCTAACTGGATGGCAGCTTCCTTAGTTTTAGCACCTCCAATAAATCCAGCTGCATGGACAAATACACAACCTTCAACACCAGTCAATTCACTTAAAGCGTCATCTCTAACACCTCTCCAAGATTCTGGGAGTTTCTTTCTAGAGTCAAAAGAGCTTGCATTTAGCGGCACAGCAGCAATTCTCCATGAACCTGAGTTATCTGGAAATAATGTATACAGTATTTCTCCTTCAGCATTGTTTTCTTTTTCAATGGTAAATAAATGCTCTTTCCAAGGGATAAACTGTTCAAAGAGAACGATTTTACCAGATTCGTCTATCTTCTTTCTATTATCAAAGCCATCTTGAACATACTGTTTAGCTTTCAGGAATGAATTACCCATGTATGACATATAATTGTAAAAAGCGTCCCCAATTAATTTGGATGCCACCAAAAATTGTTTATCAAAATCAGCGTCAGTAGGATTAGAATCCCAAGTGGGATTCAAATTAGAAATAACTCCTGCTAAAGTAAAATTTCTGTCCTTGAATCTTGGTGATAAATCGTCTTGATTTTCGTACTTATTAACACCATTATCATTGGCGTCAACAGCTTCCATAAAATCAGAGTATAATTTATCGTATAAGAAATCAATTCTGGATTTATCAGAAACTTCATCTGTTTTAAGTTGCAAACATTCAGAAATGATTTCACGGCCGAAATGTTTGAAAACTAAACCAGCAGAGGATAATTTGGTCTTATAATTTTCATTGAAAGTGCCTGTAAATTCACGTTGATGATGATCAAAGTATTTAATAGCATCATATTTACCACTGACATCAACAACAATGTCAGAAGCTTCCCAATCAGCGGAATTTCTAGATCTAACCAGTTTACTACTTTGAAATCTTGGCAAAAGCTTTAGCATATAGACAGCTAATGCTTCATCAGCATGGAAAGAGCCGGAATGAGTACAAATTTGAAGTATTTTAGACATTTTTATCTATTTTGATTCTATGAAAGAACAAAAAATCTCGTAGTAATTATCAAAATCATTTTGTAAAAAAAAAAAAATCTTTCTGATTATTTTTTTTTTCTTGCATTTTTCAGTTTACCTAAAAACTTTTTAGATACCACATGTAGAATTCGATCTTTCTTGGTGATAAACAACGAGAGAATAAGAATATTCTACTAAAAATTATATTTAATAAATATCCGTATTTAAGTTTTGATAGTTTCATTGTAACTAATGATCAGGAATGTTTACTTGTGACCATACAACTTCTGCTTCAGCGATAAACATCAGTTACTTCTAGATATAATAAAATCAGATTACAATTTATACCTATTCGATTGGCCTGTAATTTTAAAACATAAAGAAGCACAATCTTTAAACTCAACTACTCTGATACAAGGACAAAGCACTTTAAATTTTGACTTTACATACTAATACTTGTTGATTAACGAAACCGTTACACTAGTAAATTTGAAGTCTTTGACTACCATATAGTCGCTGTCATATACTAAAGCGTGTCAATTAAGAGACGGGTTTTGATTATGAATCAGTTATTTCACATACCAAAGAAAAAATGTGACAAGTAGTATCTTCCTGTGTGGCTATCGGTTGCATCACAAGCATTAATTTACTAAAGTTAACTAAAAGAAAAAAAAATGAAGAAAACGAAAAATGAGTGGGAGTAAAAGTAAAATCAAGACAAAGTCCGTAATACTATTGAGGAATACACCACTAAAAAATTTCAGAATTTTATATAATCAGATATATCAGTTTCTTGTCTAAAGCTTTTTTATTATTACCACCATAATAATCCCCACATACGTTATTTTATAATTATGCTGAAACGTTTCTTTCCAAAAATGACAAGATCTCAATTTGAACTTGCAAAAGTATGTTTTATATAACAATATTAGACCTATTAAAGAAAATACGTTACTAACATCAAGTTAACAATTCTATTACTAATCTTTTCAGTTTACATTTTACTTAATGACACCAATTTCTATTATGTTTTATGTTGGTATTGATACTGATAGAAAATTCAATGTTCCCGGTTACTGGCCAGATCCAGACACTTTAAATAAAATTCCAAAAGAACCACATGAAATTCAAGCTGAATTGGCCAGAATAAGACAAGCCAAAATTGAAAAAAGGAAGAGATTAGAGGAAAAGGCTAAATTATTAGGTATCACTCCTGAGGATGAAGAAAATAAAGAAGAAGCTACTGAAACATTTAATGATGAGGCCGCCGAAGTTGTTGCAGCTGAATGTAACTGAACAAATTCGCATGTATAATACTACTACTTCTAATATTTTTCATTATTTTTCTTTAAATTTTTATTTTTTTATAAACATATATAAGAGAATACACATGTACATAGAAAATAAAATTGTAACTGTAAATTTTGATGTGCCTAATGCTCTTGTGAGAGGAAATACCGGAAAAGCGAATTTGAGGTCGAAATAACTATTGTGGCCCTTCGATCTCACCGTTTCTACACTAAACATAAATATTCTTCAGTGGGATACCCAAGTAGAGTTGTTTACATATACACGATATATAGTTCAAATACTGTTTTCTCAACATACATACTTATTTCAAACACAGTGATTTAATTATATATAATTCCATAGATCGTTTCTGACTTTAAACCGCATCATTGTTTTATCAGTAACTTTTCAAAAACAACATAATTTTCGATTGAAAAGGCTTCGTTTTTTTAATCGTTATTCATTAATTTTATTTATAGAGACTGATAATTACTTAAAAAATGTCACATTCAGCGGCTAAAAGACTTTGGAGGGAATACCGTGATATAACTCACCCAAAAACAGGCCTGAAACAGATTCGTGTTGAAATTGATGATGATAACATTTTTCTTTGGCAAGTTGCATTAATAGTTATAGATCCAGAATCGTCTTATAAAGGCGGTTACTTAAAGGGACAGATAAAGTTCCCAGTTAATTATCCGTTTGCACCACCAGTTTTTAAATTTACACCTTCAATATATCATCCTAATGTGTATATTGATGGCAGAGTTTGCATATCTATTTTACATGAAGCAGGTGACGAACAAAGTGATGAGCTAGATAGTGAGACATGGTCGCCAGCGCAATCAGTTGAATCTGTTCTAATTTCAATAATGTCACTTTTAGAAGATCCAAATATAGCAAGTCCTGCAAATGTTGAAGCTGCCATTAGTTATAGAAAACACAAGCTTGATTATAAACAACGAGTTTTAAAAGATGTTGCAAGATCCAAAAATGGTATTCCTGAAGGTTTCGTTATGCCCGAATTAGAAGATTTGAAGAGTAATGTTGTTAGCCTGGAACAACATGACGATGAAGATTGGTGGGAGGATAATTATTACGATGATGATGTTGATGATGATGAAGGTGACGACGATGATGATGAAAGAGAGGAGGAGGATTTAGAGGAAGAAAACGAGATGAATGAAGATTAACGAACTTTTGATTGATTATCTCTTTATACCTGCATTATTATTAATCATACAATTTATAAAATAATTTATAAATATTGAAAACAAATAAATATAGCTTATGCGATAATATATATATATATATATATATATTAGAATGAACAAACTTCTGATCATTCGGCAGTTTTCTTAGAAAAAGGGATTAATTATACACTGATCATAAACTACCTTTGAGATATTCGCATAAACTTTTCAATCTTGATAATGCTAATCCAACAGGGTATTTGCATTCACAACATAACAAAATAGCATAATTAGTATCAATACCGTACATGAACAAATGATAATTTTGAAACCTATAAACTTGCCAACAATTTTCATGTGGTATAGTATTCCAATTTTTAATCGCTAACAAAGCAAGGATCTTCAAATTATCAGAGGGATTTATATTTGCGTTAATATAGTCATTAGAATATTGATCATCCATATCATGCAATTGTTCTTGTAATAATTCAACTTTAGATTTCTTATTTTGTAATTTTAATTCCCTAGAAGTAACAGTCTGATTTGTAAGATTCTGCAGAATGGTATCATTTTCTGAATCTACCGGAAGGGTAGATGTGTCATTAATATCATTATCAATTTTGTCTTGATTATTATAATTTTTAGAAATAAATGAAAGCAGGGGTTGGAGAGATGTTAATGAAAGAAGCGATATTGAAACCGGTTGTAGTTGCGTGATCTCAGGCACAGGTTCCAAGAGTTGTAGAAGCAATTTTGA
Source organism: Kregervanrija fluxuum (assembly GCA_003707275.3). Taxonomy (NCBI): domain Eukaryota; kingdom Fungi; phylum Ascomycota; class Pichiomycetes; order Pichiales; family Pichiaceae; genus Kregervanrija; species Kregervanrija fluxuum. The sequence continues at coordinate 107,735 of PPNM03000029.1, forward strand.
TAAGTTGCTAGATTGTATCATTGTGTATTCGAATTAAATTGCTTGAATAATTAACAATTGATGATAATAAAAGATAACCACAAATGAAAAAAAGAATCCATGAAAAAAAAGTGCATGCGCCCCACTAGCATAAGTCCTCACCAGCCACATTCAGATATTGCGACACGTTAAAAAATAAATCAACAAAGAAAAATTCCCCTTCGGTACAAATTCATTTTTGGCTTCAACTTTAATAACCTTCACATATATTTATATTTCCTTACTTAAGTCACCCATATCGTTGTCAGCATGAGCAGAAACAATCATGGTATCCAGATGCCAACACAAGGGGCACGGGTTCCTTTGAATGATTCTTCGAAACAATTTATTAATACGACACAACATCAAGCACAACAACAAGCACGAACTCGCAACTCTCAAGAGAAGAAACAATTTAATGAGCCCGGAAGAATTGTGCAACAAGATCCTACAAATATTTCTCATGAAAATAAAAGACGATCTAATCGAATGACAGGTGCTGAACTAAGAGAATGGCAGCAGACCTGGAGAAGTATTATGAAAACTACAGTTGTTTATTTTGAAAATGATGATACGCCAGTAAAGGAAAAAGAAAAAGCAGTATTATCACTAAAATCATTAGGGGCTAAAATTGAAAGTTTTTTTGGAGAAAATGTAACAATTATAGTTACAAAAAGAGTATTTCATGAAAATACAATTTACGCCAGAGGTGATCCATTCAGGCATGCCGCTTCAAAGGGTATCAAAGTTTGGAATTATGAAAAAGTTTTCAGGTTTGTGGATAATGTAGGAGAACCAATTCCTGAAGTTACACAGCCACAAGAAAGCCAACTTTCAAACTTACTAAGAAATGAAAAAATATTCGGTACTACTGATCGAGATCCCACTGTTAAACGAGATGACATTAAGTACTTTACTGGATTTTACGTTTATATTTATGATTTAAGTCAAAAAATGAGACCGGTTGCAGTTAGAGAATGGATGCAGAAAAGCGACTATCCTAAATTAACAAAATCTACTAATGGAAAATCATTATTTTTAGAGGATTCAAAAACTTCTTCTACAAATCTTACAAGTCTATATAAAAGACACACAAAAAGATTAAAATACTTGCAAGAAGCTGAATTTTACAGGGAAGCTTTGATCGATCATTCGTATTCAGAAAATTCAAAGATGAGAAAGCCATCATACGATGAAAGAGTTCAATACAAGAAGAAATGGCAAGCTGCCTACTTTAGTAAATTTCCCAATGAGAATCCAATTACTAAATATAAATATTTATCACCGACACAGGAAGAAATAGATGATTTAAATGTTGATGTCGAAGATAATGATCCAGTTGAATTTGATATCGATGAGCAACGCACCAATAAAAAGCAAAAACTAACAACAGTAGATTCAAAAAACTTATTAGTAGCATCTGCTGAAAAACTAAAAAGAAAGCATTTAGCTAACTCTAATAAAGAAAACAATGAAGATTATCGAAACCTGGTCGATTTAAACTGCGTCGAGCCAAATGGCCCAAGTTTTAAAATTAAATCTCTTAAACATAGCAATACCATTAAGTTTGATTTGCCAGCGCCATTGCGTCGTGAGGATTCAGTTGTTGGTGATAAATTTAAAGATGAATATGGAGAAATTCAAGCTTCAGGTGTAGTTCAAAACCAATCCGGTTCTGCAGTGATTAATAATGTAACCGGTAATAATAATGGCAACGGTTTAGGACCAACACAATCCTTAATTGTGAATAAAAAATTAAAGAATGATCAGAAGAAAATGATTTCAATATTACCACTTTCAAAGCATAAATCAATAGATGTTGACAAAACTCCAATCAAAAAGAAGCAAGTCAAGACATCTTCTAAATTATCTCCTAGATCAATAAAAGAAAAAGATAAACTTGAAATTTCAAATGTGGAATGTTTAGATTCAGTTCCAAGAAATCAAATTTGTGCATTTCCGAAGGAAAATGAATTACCTGAAAATAGCTTAAAAATTTCTGTAGATAAACTAGACCAAGCGGCCGCATTGATATTACAGGAAAATCGCAGTGATAAACCGCATATCACTGAATCTGATGGTGTTAAAATTGAAAAAGTTCACTCGATGGATTCGCAATTGGAAGATAATCCTATTGACATACTCTATAACAACAAATGTGAAATCAATAATGATAAGCCAAATAACAATGATAAAAATGATAATTATGGTAATTTTCATCAAAATAGAACAATAAATGATGAAAAACTGAAAAGAGAACAAGAGAAGAGAAGAAAGAAAAAGAAGGTTGAAGAAGCTCCTGTAAAGAAATCCAAGAACGATCAAAAGCCTGGTTATTGTGAAAATTGTCGCATCAAATATATTGATTTTGAAGAACATATTAAGACAGATAAACACAGGCAATTTGCACAAGCTGAAAGTAACTTTCAGCATATTGACATGCTAATTAAAGAAGTTCAAATGGATAGATTGTGCGAATAAACGCTCCATATTTAATGGGAAAGTCATTAATTTTTGTCTGCTTTTCTCATAATTTGTAATACATAGATATTCATACTTTTTTCCTAATAGATTAATAAACTTGCATTAATAATTATATCTCAATATTTATGTAGCTCAATCGCGATTAATACTAATAACAGAAACTATCTGAACTATGAAAGAAAGAAAAAAAAACTGAAAAAAAAAAAAAGAATAAAAAAAAAAATTAAAAAAAGAGGACAGAAAAAAAAATGAAAAAAAAAAAAAAAAAAAAAAAAAAAAAAAAAAAAATTACAAAAACAATTACAATTACTGACGAAAAAAATAGTATTTTTACGATACGGTGTATTTTTTAGTTTTTTGCCTTATTATGTTTTTTTCTAAAACTATATTAAAATGTTTCAATAATTCGTATAAATAGATATATGTAATTTGTGACTAGAAAAAAGATTTTATAAAATATATATGACGTGATTTGTTAGAGCGCTATTCCTGTATATCATTTAACATCTGCTCAAGCTGACTCAACTGGCTGAACAAAGGAGTGAAAATGCGTGTAGTTGTCGGGTGAAGGCCTGATAAGGAATCTTTATCTTTACTTGATTCTGCCTTTTCATCATAATCATCATCCAATGATGTTGTTGTAGTTGTAATTGTGTGATCTTCCTTGTCTTCTAAGAATTCATTGAAATCCGTAGACTTATTAAATTCTGGGTAATTGTCAATTAATTGATCTAACATTTTCATGCTATTAGAGGAGTATTTCTTTAGTTTTGATAAATCTTGTACACTATGGTTTACTTCAATGTCATCGTGATTACCGTCGTTCACATCTTTAATATCATTGTTAATACCATTGTGAATACCATTGTGAATATCATTGTGAATATCAGTAGGAATATCATTTAAACTAGCATAATCATTATCAATATCGTTATTATTGTCATCATCAATATCATTATCAATTTCATTGGAAATAGCACTAGGCGTAGCATTAGGATTCTCATTGGGATTCTCATTGAAATTGTAATTATCATCATTATGAATATCATTTTCATTTTCGTCATCATCGTCAGCTGAGTAATTATAGTCATCTAAACTTCTAACTAAAAAATTCTGTTTGGCAATTCTTTTTGGAACAAATAAAGGTTTCGTCTGATCAAAATTAGTTTCACTTATCAGGTCATCATCAAAGCTGGAATTATCTTCATTCTCATTACTAACATTACTATTTTGTATATCTTTTAATTCACCAATATTTGCAAAAGAGACAGTTTTTTTATTTATACTTTTGGATTTCTTCAATGACCCAGTTCTCTGAATATTACTGTCTTGACTATTCATGTGAAATAATTTTAAGTCATCCATTGACAAGTTAGTTGAACTACCTCTTTCTAATATTTCATTTTTCCAACAATTTAATCTAGCCAATCTTTCCTGATAAGTTTCTAGGATCTCAGCAGGTGCAAACCCAACCTTACTGTTATCTAAACGACGAACCAGCCACCAATACGCATCTGAATCATTAAGAAGCAAGACAGAATCATCTTTATATAGTTCTAAGTGTGATGGATCAGGTCCATTAAAATCAAATAATGCATATAATTTGTCTGGATCTAATTCTCTGGGTGGTGAAGAAGGTGGAGATGGCAATATACCTTGCATGTAATCATTTGATTTATCAGAATTTTCATCTGGATCATCAATATAATTGTTGTCATCGCCGATATTTTCAGTATTAGTATCAACTATGTTATTGTCATTTTTATCTTCCTGATTTTCTTGATCTTGTTGATCTGGTTGATCTTGTTCTTCTCGTTCTTCTTGTCCTTCTTTGTTCTCTTTACTTGGTAGTCCGTCATCTAATTCATTTTCTTTATCAAGAACAATGGTGTTTACTTTGGTATTCATAGGGGCTGGTCCGGTGTATGTATCTTTATTATTTGCATTCGATATCGATAAGGTTGTATGTAGCTTCCTAGTGAGCATGGGATCCGATTCTAAAGTACTTAAAGAAATTGAATTCAATTTTTTTGAAAGCTCATCTGAAACATTTGATGAGCTTGGATTATGTATTACTGTTGAAGCGGAAGATGATGAGTTTGATCCAGTATCTGGATCAATGACTTGTGGTTGTTTGAATGACATATTGTTAAGATTATGCAAGTTAAAATCATCCATATCATCTAGATCATCAATATCCTTCCTGGAGAAGCGAGCAGTATCCATTGGCAAGTTCATAATCATGTGTGCAAATACAACACGGTTGCCGTAAATTTATTAAAGTAAACAACAAGTTAATAAAGACTTCAACAACCAGACACCAAATATGAAAACTGAAAACACAAAACTCCTTCCGCTATACATCCTTACATCACGTAGGAAATATGATGTCACGTGCCAATTCTATAATTAATTACATCTGTTTGCGCCTCAATGAAATCCTGTTCTGTTCAATTCTTGTCGTGACGCTTTATCCATTTGAATTGACAATCACCGCTTTTCATCATTCCTATATAAACCAAAAAAATTTATCATCTTCGCAATGGGTTACGCTGCTCCTTCTGGTCCACCTCCTTCTAACAACCAAGGCTCCAATAACGATTATTATCAACAGCAAGATAGAGGCATGTACCAACAACAGCCACCACAAGGTTATTACCAACAGCAACCTCAGCAACAACAACAATACTACCAACAACAACCTCCCCAACAACAGTACTATCAGCAACAACCTCAGCCTGTCTATGTTCAACAACAACAACCTCAAAAAGGCAACAATGATGACTGTTGTATGGCTTGCTTAGCTGCTATGTGTATTTGTTGTACCTTAGATGCTTTATTTTAGGGCTCTGTTTCAGGATCACTGAATTTTACTCTTTTTTATTTTTACTGTATACGCTTTTTTTGTTTTAAAATTGTATTCTTCTGTTTCATTAGGAAATCATTTTTTTTTTATAAGTTTTTGTATTCGCCTAATGCTTTAATATACATATCTATATATATATATATGTTTATACTTTAAACTAAAATAGATTATCCAACCCGTATGTAAAATTGCTTAAGTACTTGCATTAATATTACCTTTTCACTGATCTTCTCTTCATTACTCATCATGCCTTTCAATAGATTAATCCTATCCTGTAATGAAGTTATTTCTTGATTCTTTTTATATATTTCACTTCTGATCTCACAATTTTGTTTTTCTAATTCGTTAAATTCCGTCTCTTTTAACAGTTTTTCCTTGTCATTACCTTCCGAAAGTAAATTTATCTCCTCAATTTTGCCTTTTAGTTTATCACATTCCTTTATCATGTCACTCTTTTCACTACTAATATTAACAATTTCAACTTCAAGTTCTCTGACTCTATCCTTTAAATCAATATTCTTATTTTCTAATATTTCACACCTTTCTTCAAACTTTTTACTTTTATCAATGTATTCATTAACTTCATTTTTGAAAAATTCTTTTCCTACCTCGTTTTCCTTGTTAAAGCTATCAACACCTAGGTTTTCAGCTTCTTTCACAACATATTTTCTCTCCAATTGGTTTATATTGATGTCATTTGATTCTTCCCCTGTTTTTAAGTCTTCAGTGAGTTTAATTGTTATTTCTTTTTCTTTTTCTTTTTCTTTGTCTTTAACATTTTCTTTCTCCTCCTCTTTCTCTTTCTCTGCTAAGTCTCTTCTGAACTTGAGATTTGCATTTTCAGATTTTTTTTTTCTTTCAATCAAGTCGTTATCCATTATTTTTAATTCTTTCATCAAAATCTTATTTTTTTCATTCAAGATCTTATTCTCTTCATTGGATTCCTCTAGCTCACTCTCAATCTTGAAAAAAAGTTCTTTTGTAAGTGAATTGTCAAGTCGAATTGTTTCTATAGTTTTAATGGATTCATCTAATTCGTTATTACTTAATCTTAATTCTTCTTCAATGTGTTCAATTTCACTCTTCATATCTTTCAATTGCATGTTTTTTTCAATCTCGTTAGTCTCTAAACTTTTAGCAGACTTTTCCTCAACATGTTTCAAATCCTTTTCCAAAGCTTCAATTATCTTTCCTCTATTTTGTACAATATTTTCTAATTCACTATGGGCTCTTTTTAACGTTTCATTTTTCTCATTTACATTTTTAATGATAACTTCCAATTCTTTAATTTTTATTTCATGGCTGTTCAGTTCTAAAATATTTTTTTCTAATAGCCTTTTCAAATTATCATTTTCCTTCTTACATTCTTCCTTTTCAATATTTATACTGTTTTCCATTCCTTTAATTCTGTTATTCTTCTCTTCTAATTCGTTTTCCTTAGAAGTAACCTCTTCTCTTATTGCTGTCATTAAAATATCCTGTTCGTTTAATTCTTTAATTTTACAAATCAAAGCAACTTCTTTCGTTTTCAACTTCTCTTCTAAATCAGATAGTTTTATATCCATTTTTTCGTCATGCTCCATTCTTTCTTCAATATCTTTACATTTCTTAACTTCTAAATTCAAAAACCGTTTTTCCAATGCTTCACTTTTATTAATTAATTCTTCCAGATTTATTTTATTTTCTTCTAACTCGTTGTTATTTTCCTGTCCATCGTCCATTATTTTACCATAATTATCAAATTCAATACCACTACACTTAGCTTCTTGAACACACCACCGCATTAACATTGTCTTATCTTCTTCGCATAAATAATTCATCTGTGTAAAACTCCACGCTGAATGTTTACCAAATACGCCTACTAATAATAAAATACAACAATAGATAAACAGTTGCTCGATATAATTTTCAAAAACATTTAAATTAATAGAACCAATGTTAAGAATTTCATTTTCTTTGTTATTTAAATGCCCTAAAATTATTTTTTTCAAACCGTTTATTTCAAAGCCATTATTCTTGAATTTATTTTCATTAATCGATTCTAATAAATTAATATCAACTAATTTGGCATATCTCATAATAATTTCATTATCTTTAAAAATATCAGAAATAATGTTAATAAATTTTTCAATATGAGAAATTTTGTTGCCAATGAAAGGACCATTTTCTTCATTATCATTAACTGTATCTTCACATCCAATAATATAAGTTAACATTCTATTAAGGAATTCAGAATTCAATAAAAACAAAAAAACTGGATTGTTCGGTACTTCTAAAACAGTAAACTCTCTTAACTAAATTAAAATATTATTAAAAATAATACATAAATCAAATAAACGTTAGTGTACAACATAAAAAATTGAACTAAAATATCTTTGTTAAAACGTACCCATTTTATAGTCGTCAAAATCAAACTAACTCTGTCTAGAATATGCATTCAATTAATAGTTTTAATTATCTGGTCTTTTTATGAGAACTTTTTTCTTAGCACAAGTAGAGGCAGAAGGGAAAGAAGGGGATGACTTTATTGGTGATGTGGATGAATTGGTCTGAGGTTTTAATGTGCCCTGCGCGACAGTTTTTCGTGTATTAGTAGTAGTAGTCTCTGGTTTCTGCTTGTTTTTTTTTTGAGATGGTTTATTCTTAGACGTAGACTTTGAAGTTGCAGATGTCGTTAATGCTGTTGATGGAGCGGACGTAGCACCGGATAATACTGGTTTGCCTTCTTCTTTCTTCTTATTTTTGGTTTTCTTTCTCTTTTTCTTGGGTTTCACTTTGTCTTCATCTTCCTTCTCATTTTCCTTTTCCTTTTTAACACCTGAGTTATTATCCTTCAACTCTTTTTGTTTCCTTTCTTTCATCTTCTTTACCTTTTTCTCTTTCATGGCAATTTTTTTCTTTCGCTTTTCGGCAAGTTTGGCTTCTTTTTCAATTTTCAGTTTGTTATTAGCAAATAATTTGAAAAAACTATCAGGAATATCCTTATTTTCTTTATCCTCAGAATATTGAACAAATAATTTGTAAATAGGATTGTTAACAATCGTAGCATTCTGATTACCAGGAATGATTTTTTCAGTTGGCATTTTATCATATATTGACTTTTCAACAACAGGTTTGAATACCTCATTGCCAGATTCTTTAGCTTCGTATATATCATCACTATCTTCAGCCTGTTTTATTTCGGTAAACTTGCAATCTTTAAATTCCATATTTTTAATAGCGGAACCAATGAGCATCATATTCTTTTCATTTTCCATACAAATATAACATCTTGAACTCACTCCAGGAATAAACGGATTGATATTATATTCACCCATGACATAATAATGCTCGGTTATCAAATCTTTAAACTCCGGGTGTAGTTTGTAAACCTGATTGAAAAACTCAGTTTCAGACAATAATGGGGGTAAATGACGAATGCTTAATTTTAAATAAGATAGTAGCGGTTTTGATTTTATCAAGGGTTTATTCTTTCTTCGAGATCTTTGTTTTTTTCTAAAAGAATTGGAAGGCTGTATCGGAGTGTTTGGTTTATTAATGTTACTATCTTCCTTTAAATTATTAGTTGGAACTGTTTCAGGCCTCAGTTTGTTTCCAGCTTTCAAATTATCAACATTTCTTTTTTCTTGAACCATTCCGTCATTGATTTTCCTATCTTCACTAGTAGATCTCTCAGAAGTATCTCTGTTTGCATTCATTAGCCGATATATGCATGTAATAATAACTTTATAGTGGTGCAAGGAAAAAAACGAACAGTTTAAATAAGTGGGAAAAAAATCTGAAAAATCAACGGCATCGACCTTTCAACTTATTTACATTGGTAGTAGTGTTAACCCTTTCTCTACTAAACTGGTCACGGATATGAATAACTATAATTTAGATAATTTCTTGACAGATTTGCAACGATCAATTGTAAATAGAACTCTTCATGAAACTCTTTCTCTCGATATTAGCTCTGCACACACTATTCCTCTACTTCAGCCAAATCTACAATCATACACGGATTCCCAATTGAATAAAAAAATTGAAGATGCAGAACTTTTCAATAATGATTGGCCCTCATTTGAAACATTAATTCAAAAATATCTTATATTTGTACGTGATGTTGATCCCTGGTCTTTGCTAAATTCGATCGATCTTATGATTTCATTTTACGAATCTTTATCTATTGCGTTAAATAACAAGTCCCAAAGTGATAATTTATTAATACTCGTTCAGGATTCGACGAGATTGATCATTCCATTAACAAAATTAATAGATATTCAAACTATGAAGATAAATAATAGGATCAATGATTACCCAAGATTATCTTACATGTCTACTATACTGCTAAAATCTCTTAACAACTTACGTGGTGATCCAGATTTGAACACAAATAAAAACAGATTTAAAATATCTGTTTTATTTTATATATCTCTTACATTATGTCAAACTTACTTCAACATAGATTCTCCCATTCTTTGTAATAATGTTTTTTCCAATATGAATGTTCTTGGATTAAATAAAAAATTTATTCATGCATCTCAATTGCTTCGATATAGGTTTATTTTAGCCAAATTTCATGCTTCACAAAGTAGTTACTATTTAGCCTACAATCATTTAAACTGGTGTTTACGACATATACCTAGAAATGCAAATATCTCTACACATATTAATATATTGAAATATTTAATCCCCTGTGGTCTATTAGTGGGTAGAGTTCCAAATGTTTTGTGGTTACAATCAGTGCTTGATTCTAATCCAATCGGTGTACAATTATTGAAAATTTATTTGCCATTAATAGAACCTTATAAAAAAGGTGATTTAAGTCAGGTAAATCGGTGTATAATACAAAATGAGAAATATTGGCAAAGAAAAGGTTTATGGATTGGGTTTGTTCAACGTATTCGTATACTAGTGTTAAGAAACTTAATATATCGTGTTTGGAAATTATCTGGTTCAAATTTAAGGTTTCAGGATGTTATGGTTAGTCTACAAGTTTCTTTGAGGGATAATTGGTTGTTTAATCCGGTTTATCGTGTTATGGATGGTAATCAGGTGGATGAACTCTGTACAGAGGGTGTTTTGATGGCTCTAATTAGTAACAATTTGATTAGAGCAAAGATAACTGCCACAAGGGGCATTACTATGAGTAAAACAGGCACATTTCCTGATGTTTATGAAATGTATAATAAAAAGTTTGTAAAAAGTCCAAATGAAGAGTGGTTGGATTAGATAATTTTGTGTAACAACAAAGTAGTAGAAATAATAAAAAAAAAATATAATAGCTATGCAGTGGTTATTATCAATGATTAAGGCCAAACCCTTCAAAAATAAATAAGATATTGATCATAGAGTAGTATCAATTTTTTGAAATAATTCTTAAAGCAAATGATGTGTTGATTTTCAAAATTAAGTCATCCACCCTTTAAAGAACGAATTCTTTAGATGCAACATTGTTTCCTTGTTTCTATTTACAAGGACATTCATAAAAATAGAAATTTTCCAGCTTCATTACTTTCATAACACTAGCTTCTTTCAAGGTAATTTTAATTAGAAAGCAACAAGATAGGTTTTGAAGAGGAAGGATAAGAAAAATTGCCGGGGAATGAATAGATACTAAGTGAGAACTTTGATTCTTAATTAAAGAGAACTATAACATTATGTTCTCAACCATAAAATGTAATCATTAGATGAATCTAGTATGCAAAGTAAACCGTTTTTCTTTATTATTATGCTGGTTTCATGTGAAAGTGTCAGAATGAAAAAGAAAAAATATTGAAGTAAAGTTTTTGACATACGAAAAAAAGAAAAATATGAACGCATTTTAACATTTATTATGAGATCACAAGTCATCTGTATTTCCAAGTATGGCTACTAAAAATGTGTTCCAGCAATTGAAAGAGTCCTCACAGGATATAAGAAAATCTATAGATTGCATATTGAAAGTAGCTCCAAAGAATCACCTATTCCAAGTATTACAGAATGAAGCGGACGATCCATTTTTAAATGCTGTTTTAGACAAGAAAGGAAATTCTATAGATTTCCATGATCCCGATATTATTTTTGCTGTTAAGTTTAAAGAGTTATATCAGAAAGGTGAATTAAAGATTTTTGATAATTTAATTGGTGGCCACGATATTAGCGATGGGACAAATATAGACACTGAAGAAAATAATACAAAGATAAATGGAAATAAGAATCGAACAAGAATAAATGAACGGAATTGTGAACAAGAAGATAAAAACCAAGACGCCGAAATTTCAAGTGATAATGAAACATCGTTAATAAGACAAATTATATATACAATTCCACCAACAAATGGTGAAAACTTGAATAAACGTGAAAGAAATTTTGAACGTTTAGACTTAGAAAATCCGCCTGCTGTACCACAAATCCATGACCCTGAATTATTAACTAGAATTTTCACTCATCAGTCGATAATGAACTATATGAATATTTCGGAACAAGAAAAGGTTCAAGCACATAACGAAAGACTTGAATTTTTAGGTGACGCATTTCTACAATTTATCTCATCCATGATTCTATATGAAAGATTTCCAAATTTTACAGAGGGTCAATTATCGATGCTCAGATCAGAAATTGTCTCTAATAAAACATTATTAAATTGGTCAAAAATGTATGGATTTGATAAACAATTACGCAAAAATTTTAATGAAACCTCTATCCTAACGGGAAACAATAAAATATATGCTGATGTTTTTGAAGCATATTTGGGCGGTATTGCAGAACAATTTATGACGGAATCAAAGGACGGTTTAACCAACACAACAGATTTCATGAAAGGTTGGTTTACCAGTAAAGAATGGATCGAAAAATTAGCAGAGGATCAGATTAGAAGTTTTGATCCTAATATTGTTCTTAAGATGTTGTATTCAAAATCTGCAAAACAAGATATTAGGCTACTAGTGGGTACTGTTAATGTTGTGGAATATGTCAGGGCAGATGTCGGTGGCAAAACTTTCTTATCTGGCGTAAAAATTGCAAATAAAATATATGGATATGGTTTAGGTACAAGTAACAAAGAAGCAGACGCTAGAGCTGCAATTGATGCTATGAGAAACCCTTTACTCAAAGGTGTTTGTACTGAAGAACTATGGAGAAAATTTGAAGAGAATTTAGGCCTTAATAATCAGGGAGGATTAAAATTTGAAGGTTTTTCTATGCCGGCCAATGTAACCCAAATTGAAAAATTAAGAAAAGAAATTGCAATAAAATATAGAACTGGTAAGATTTATTTGCTAAAGTCAAGTAATAACCCAACTAGTTTATTTATTGATGATAAAGACAGAAAATCAATAATGAAGTCTTTTAGGCCTGACTATAATATAAGTGCTGGAACTGAAGATCCGAAAAATGAAAATAAAGATGTTGGTCAAAATGGAAAGCAGAATGAAGACGAGAATGAAAACGAAAACAAACACGAAAACGAAAATAAAACTGAAATTGGAATTGGAAATGAAAATGAAGAGGAGGATGAGTACGAAGAGGATCATAGAAATGAAAACAAAAGCGGTGGAAATCATGCTGATGGAAAAATGAAAACTAGAAAAAATGAAATACATGATTTTAGTGGTAGTACGGATGATGCTTATAGAAAACGTATATCGGATAAGGAAAAAAGAAACAATCATCAAAAGGTTGGATATGATTCTAATGATGAACATGTTGTAAAATATTATCATAAGGAGTATACACTAGGTAGAGGTGGTGTTTTCAATGATGAAGAATCGAAGAGAATAAAAGTTAGAGACTTGAAATCGAAGCATGGGATATATCGTAATATTAGTTATACAACCTCAGATAGAGTAACGATGATGTGCCATGAAGTTTTAGTCAAAGTTGATGAGCTAGATATGGATGCTAAAAATAAAATAAATAGTGTTTTCTCCAAAAGAGGCGGCATGCCAGATTATAGATTATACAGGACTGATAATGATATGTATCTCTGTGAGTTGTGGTTTTCAAGTGAGCAAATTGTTAGTTATGGATTAGACAAAAACAAACAGTTTGCTTCTCAAAAAGCTGCAATGTTAGCCCAAAAAAGAGAAATAAAGTATGGTTATGAAGATTAATATTGAGCCTTTTATATCTATAACTTAGGTATCATAATTTTTATCCAGTTCTATGTATTTTGCTATTCTATTCTTATTCTTAATCATTATTCTTAACCAAAAGTAAATCGTGACATTGCATTATATTATTGTTGATAATTAAGAATAATTAAATCTAGAAATGTTGAAAACTAGCTGATCATAAAATACAATGATAAACCATACTAAGCAGATAATACCCTAGAGAGAAGGTATAGAAAGTGTTTATGCTTTCCGGGAAATTTCACCAGCGGAGTTATTGCTATACTCTTCGGAGATTATTTAACGCACGATAATAAATATAACAGCAACAAACATAGGTTCAGTCATCCTAGATCATGAATTTCGTATCGGCATTTCATTATTATCTACTATCGATCTTTAGCCAGTGTCCATGGTCACGGAATTCATCCAAGCAATTAAAATTCCATTACGAAAGCTAGTGGGTTATTGAATTTGGTCGCTACTAAAACCGAAACTGTAACTAGACAGATTTGAAATATTTATCTCGGGATAATCTTATCATTTGCTACCATTATTACCTATGTGCGCACGACAAGATACTGAATTAACTGTTCAGATTGATATTACGAATAGTTCCAGATTTCCAAGCAGATAGTAGTGTGTGAACGGACCGCGCTATACTGTTTTTTGCTTACTTGTTGGCATTTTGCTTTTTTAGGCGAGGAACCCGTTTAAAATTATTATGGCCTTAGGGTGAATGGTAAACAATAACATAAATGTTACTAGGTGACAGGGGGATATTTTTTTCATTATGTCTGGTATAAGTACGTTATTAATCCCAAAATATTTAAACTGAATAAACTGAAAGTAGTCTTTTAATTCCCTTTTATTTTTTTTAACTATCGTTGATTTGTTATCCAAACCAACTTAATTCACTCACTTTTTACTCCTATAAAATAATTAAAATGAAATACTCTCTAACTTTCAGTGCTTTAGCTTTAGCTTCCTCTGCCATGGCAGCATATGTTCCATCTGAACCATGGACTACTTTAACTCCAGAAGGCTTAGCTGCTGGTGCCATCACTGATTATTCAAACAGTTTTGGTATTGCTATCCACACTATTACTACTGAAGTTAATGTCAAAGCGAAGAGAGAAATTGCTACTCAAATTGGTGATGGTCAAGTTCAAGGTACTACATCAACAGCCAAAGAAACTATTGCTCCAACTACCAAAGCTACCGTTACTGCAACCAGCGAATCTACCGAAGCTGCAGAAACTAAGAAAACCAGTTCAAAATTAAGCCCATCATCAGTTTCATTTTCTGGTGCAAGCCACCCAGACATTGTTGTGACCCAAATTGGTGACGGTCAAGTCCAAGTTGCTAACCCAACCCCAACCTATATTGAAATTCCAACCGAAACTACAGAAACTACAGGTGGTAAAACTACCGTTGTTTCAACCACTTCTAAAGCCTCGTATTCTTCCTCAACTTCTTATTCATACAGATCATATAGCGAAATTCCATCTTCATCAGCCTCATCCGCTGGTCCAGTTGCTACCGAAGCTACATGTAAATCATCCGGTGATTTAGCAATGACTTTAAAAGCTAGTGTTTTAACTGATGCTAAGGGTAGAATTGGTGCAATTGTTTCTAACAGACAATTCCAATTTGATGGTCCACCACCACAAGCAGGTTCCATTTATGCTGCTGGTTGGGGTATCGTTGATGGTCACTTAACCTTGGGTGAAGATCAAATCTTCTGGGAATGTCTATCAGGTACTTTCTACAATTTATATGATCAATCCCTTGGTGACCAATGTGTTCCAGTTTATTTAAACGTTGTTGATCTATTAGATTGTTAATTTAAGGCCTTTATGGTAAGCTAAGCCATAATATTTTCCTACATTCATGATTTATTTATGATGTTCTTTCCATATTACATTAGATTTTGATACCATGTTTTTCTCTATAAAAAGTTATATATTTATGATATTCATTTACTTTACCTTGAAATGTCAAATTAATATAATTATTGCATTATCGTATTTCCGCCAACATTCAATTAAATTTTAACAACCTGGCTCGAACAATAAACATTCTTTCTTGGAATTTATTAGTCTTATTTGTTGTCCTGCACCACCCCGAAACCGAGGTAAACAAAGTATATTTTGCCGCACCAAGAATTTTTAAACCGTTTAAGATTTATATGTTTCTATAGTAATATGGCCAAATGGGTTTAAACTATATAAGTCTGGACATTAAAAAGGGCTCAATATAGTAATGATCAGCTGTAAATTAATCGAGCTTATGCGTATTGTCAATTTCACGGTATTTATGACGATAACTTGATTTGAGTACCTTTGGTAAATAGAGTTATTGGGGTAGTCATTTTTTTTGCATTTCCTTCAAATTTTCTTTTTATATGAATTTTTGTCATGTTATACTTCATTATATTATCAACAGTTTTATAATCATGACCCATTGTTCTAAAATAGATTATATTAAACCCGTACTATTAGCATCCTAAAGCTCGGGGAATTTCTGTAAACATGGAACCGCGTAGATTAAATTTTTCATCCATGAATTTAATAATTCATCCTTTACATCATAGAATCATTTTTAGTGTTAAAAATGGTTAAGCGTAATGAAGTTGAAGGAAATTCACCTGATAAGATTGCTAATGAGCAATCTTCTTCGTTTTCTATATATCGCTGGAGAAATATCTTGATTTTTTGTTCGTTAATTCTTCGATTTGTTTTTGCTTTACAAACATCATACATTCATCCCGATGAATTTTTTCAATCATTTCAACCTATATACGGGGATAACATTCCTTGGGAATTTAAAAATGTCAGTGACATCAATAGATCAATTGTGCCTCTATATATAACACACTTCCCTATGATTATATTAGGCAATTGGTTAAATCTAAAACCATTGGCAATATATCTCTTAGTTCGACTTCAATATTGTTTTATGACATGGTTGTGCATTGATTGGTGCTTATATAGAATAATGCCAATTAAACATGAAAGAATAAAAGCAATTTTTTTCACCACAACCTCTTATATAACATTGGTTTTCCAATCACATACATTCTCTAACTCTTTAGAAACTTGTCTTTTAATCATAGTTATCTATTTAATAAATGACATTAGAGAATTCTTAGAATCGAAGAGTTTTCACAATTCATATTCTTCAAAAAAACTAACATTGTTAGGTATCTTAGTGTCATTTGGAATTTTCAATAGAATAACCTTCCCATGTTGGTTATTACTTCCATCTATTTATCTTTTTAAATTTTTTATTAAGTATCCCTTAAAATCGATGATTCCAATTGTTTCTTTCATCTTAACAACTATCTTGATCATTATTCTTGATACTCTGTATTTTACAAATCTTCCAATAAATTCAATAAATGCTTCCAATCTAATAATTGCTCCACTAAATAATTTTCTTTATAATATGAGCAATGAAAACCTTTCCCTACATGGTTTACACCCACGTTATACACATATTTTAGTAAATTATCCACAAATGATCGGACCATTGTTATTTTTATTGTTTCCATTTTCATGTCAATATATCCAAACTACAACATCTTTATCATTTACTTCAGGAATTTTACTATTGTCGATAATACCACACCAAGAACTAAGGTTTTTACAACCTGCCTTGCCATTAATTGCTACAACTGTTTCATTTGTTAAAAATGGTAAATTTTCAAGATATTATAAACCAATAATTATTTTGTGGTTGATTTTTAATCTTATTTTAGGCATCTTTTTTGGTATGCTTCATCAGGCAGGTATTGTTCCATCAATGGATGCAATTAATTCTCATATCTTTTCAAATAATATTTCTAATCCAACTTTAATTTTCTGGAGAACCTATAAGCCGCCAACTTGGATGCTAGATTTAAATTCAAAAAAAAATTATTTCGAAATAGAAAATTTAAGCAGTGATGAATTAAACTGCAATTCAAACTTTACGCAGGTCATAGACTTAATGGGTGGTGATTTAGAAATATTAGATGATGTTCTCAAAAAAGTCAAATGTATTGGTGGTAATAATGTCTTTTTAATCACACCATTTAATGCAATATTAAATTTACAAGAGGAATCATATCAATCAATTTGGAATACAACTTGGCATTTAGATATGGATCACTTTGAATTTGATAAATTCGGTTTTGAAACTTTTGTTCCAGGTTTGGGATTCTACAATTTAATTTAATTTAATCTAATATAATTAATTAAGAATAATAAAATAATGTTTAGATGTTACTAAAAAAACATATTTATAACATATAATAATATACATAAATCATATCATTTATAGAATTCAAATTTATCGATTTCACTGCCCGTTTTAACTTGTGCAGTATAAGCTTCCTCTAAATCACTCTGTATGATCATATATCTATTTTTTCTAACAGCCCTCAAACCAGCATCTTGCATAATAGCAGCAATAACCGCACCACTCAATGGATCATTCCTTATTATTAAAGAATCTAAGTCAACTTCAGGAGCTAGAGACATAGTAGATGCAATTGTACTGAAGATCATCCTTCTTTCTCTTCTATCTTTTAGTGATGGAAATTCAATCTTTCTATCTAGTCTACCTGGTCTTAATAATGCAGGATCTAAAGTATCCGGTCTATTGGTAGCCATTATAACTTTAACATTAGTTGCTTGATCAAAACCATCCATTTGTGTTAAAAGTTCAATCAAAATTCTTTGAACTTCTCTATCTGCACCTGTTTGAGCATCAAATCTTTTTGTTGCAATTGCATCAATTTCATCAATAAAAATAATAGATGGTGAATTTTCTCTAGCCAGTCTGAAAACATCTCTAACCATCCTTGGACCTTCACCAAGATATTTTTGAACAAATTCAGAGCCGTTAACTCTAATAAAAGAAGCCGTAGAGCTATTTGCAACAGCTTTAACTAACATGGTCTTACCAGTACCAGGTGGTCCATATAATAGAACCCCTCTAGGTGGATCAATACCAATTTGTTTATACAAGTCTGCCTGCACTAGTGGTAACTCAACTGCTTCCCTAATCTCTTGCTTTTGCATATCTAGCCCACCCACATCATTATACGTGACATCAGGTTTTTCATTGTCCCCAACTATTGAAATTGATGAATCGGCTTCCGGAGGTAAGATATCAACCAAAGCATTTGAGTGACGATGTAAAGCAACAGAAGCAGAAGCTTTCAATAATTCTCTATCTAATGTTGATAGAATTCTAACAACATAGTTAGAACCAGTTGTTGAAGAAACAATACCGGTATGTTGATCAATTGGTTCAAGAAATTGACCAATGACTAAAGGAACAGATTGAATCTTCTTCACTTCTTCTTGAGCTCTGATAAGTTCCCTTTTTAAATAACGCTGCTCATCTTTAATATAATCTTCTTGCAATAAAATTAGCTCCAATTCTTTTTCTAATTTCTTAAGTTTTAAATAAACATCATTATTAATGTTATTTGCTGTTGAATTGATTGCCGCAGAACCGTTTGTTAACTTTGCGGTGAGTTTATCAATATTTTTATGATGGTGTTCTTGAGGTGGCAAAATTCCTAATTCTTCCATTGTTCTTGTGAGTTTAATACGTATCTGTGTTGAGAAAGAATTCACTATAAAAGTATTATATCGAGCTGAAAATGTTTCCCAAATTTAGTTCGCCACCGACTGCTTTCCGCGCAATACAAAAAATTAAACATATATTAGGGCTTCAATTTTTACGTAAATTATATTATACTTATTCTATAGATCACTTCATTACATCATTAGTCCTATAAAGAAACCTGCCAGTAAACTACCACTTAACATGCTGTACATGTAATACTGTAGTTCTTGTTTTGGAGCGGTTAACATAGCGGTAGAAGAATGTTCGAATGGATAAATACAGCTAACTAATCTTGTAAGCCAGTGCTTCCATCTTTCACCAACAGCTTTCGAAGATAAATACAGGGAATGCGTGTTTGCCTTTGACAATAAATAGAGATATTTCAAATTCGATTTGAGTGATTCAAGATCAAAGTTTAACTCAGCAGGAGGAGGTACATCAACCTTTCCTGATTCTAGATCCGAATCTGTAGTGATATTTTCTTCAACTGATGAAATTACTTCAGACCTTTTTTTATCTATTGCACCATCATCATTGTTTTCTAATTGGGTCATTAATTTTTGCTCCGAATCCAATAATTCCTGCTTTAATTGTTGAATATTCAGATCCAATTTTTGGTTTTCTTTGAATAAATCTTTGACTTTTTCTTCAAACGAATTAACTAATCTGTACCTTTTATAAGGTTCAAAAACCAGTTGCACTAAGAAAACTAAAGTTAAATTAATACACATAATTAAAACTGTACCCCAAGTGGAAAATTGTCGTATTTTATCCGACCAGACTTGTTCTTCATGATATCTATTCATTATGGATTTGATTAAATTATCATGTGTTTCTTCATCTTTACTTTCTAAGTTTTTTAAAGCTAATCCTGTTTCTAAAACATGTTTTTCTAATTCATGATTGTTCATATATATTTTCGTAAATTTTTCTAAATCTGAAGGAATCCAATTGTTCTTTTTTTCTAATAATTCATTAACTTCTTTTTGTGATCTAGATCTTTGTTCCAATGCTTCATTGTGAAGTTCTTTTGCTTTATGAATTTCTTTTCTTAGATCCCTCAATTTTCTTTCATTATCAACAATAACTTGTTTCAAAGCAATAACTTTACTGTAGCCTGTTAAATCATTGATAACTTTAGATGCAATACTTATAGAGCTTTTCAATTCTTTTACATTATAATCCAGTCTTTTACTTAGAGACTCTTGAACATCTTTTTGTTCCTTCCATTTAGTTTCATAGAATTTACTTAATTCTGTTTGAAGTTGTTTGAAATTATCGCTTTCCTTAACATTATTCAAGAATTGCTTAATATTAAAAATGTCATTAGGTGAAAAATCTGAAGCTGCACCTTTTGACTTGTTTTCGTCTTGATCCGATATAGGCGAATTAGGGGAATTCTTTGTATTTGGGTCTGCATTCAAGGTTTTTTTCGAAGGTTTCGAAGATTTGAGAGTTTCAGATTTATTGGCTTGGTCCAATTGATCCAATTGATCTAATTCATGTTTGATTGGTTTAGGAATCTCTCCTAATATATTGGAAAGCTTTTTCTTCAGTTCTTCGGATTCGGTGACAGTAGAGTTTGAACGTTTTGGAAAATCCTTTCGTGGTGATTTTGCTGCCATAAAATATCGCAGCGAGCATTGTATATGCTTCTGGGATTGTGAATTCAATATTAACTGTCTTCTTATCAAGTAGAAAGTCATATTATTAGAGGAAGATTTTATTGGAAGAGAAACATAAAAAGTTCAGTTTAGAATTGTGAAAGTAATCAGTGATCTGCCTTCGCGCTAGGTAAAGCCAAAAAAATAAAGTAGAAAATATTTAAACATTGTGTGCAGTTGATGAATATATTTTTTTGTATATATAACTTTAACAAATTTTACAGTAAATGAAAAGCTTTTCGCTGAGAAAAAAAGATGGTTCTTCCGCTGGTATCGTTAAGGGTACGGTTCAGAAGAAAGGCTTCGGTGGATTTTCACTCAAAAAAAAAATTATTGAAAAGAAACCACCATTAAATGTCAATAACGCGTTCGGCGAAAGCATAATAACGGATACCAAAAGGGAAGTAGCAATAACTTCAACTGAAGATGTTTTTGAGGTAGCTGAAGATGAAGAAGCGTTAATAATCGTTCCTAAGCAAAATGTCAATAGTTGGGAAAGTAGGAGAAAAGAAGCATTAGAGAAAAATGAAAAGCATGAACAGGAAGATATACTAAAGAAATCGAAAGAGCTTGATAAAAATAAACTTAATTACGGTATTAATCACCAGCAAAAAATAGTCAAGGAAGAAAACGATGTAGGGCACAAAAGCCAATTGGGAACAGCAACTGTTAAGAAGAATTTATCTGAGGGTGCTTATCAACCTACATCTGAAAGTTACCAAAAGATTCCAGTTGGAAAATTTGGTCTAGCTATGCTTAGAGGTATGGGATGGACAGACGACATGGAAAAGACAAAAAAGAAGAAACGGGATTCTGAAATTATCGAAAGGAAGCCAGTTGGAGGTAGACCTGCCTTGCTAGGCTTGGGTGCTAAACCCTTGATATCAGGCCCTTCTAGAATCTCTGATCATTACTATGTTCCGGTTGTTCGTGTTCAGAGAAAGGACCAGAATGATAAAAATAAAGCTAAAGTTGAAAGAGAAGACACATAAAAACAGTAAGGGTAACTGTTATCGTTTTGTGGCGGTGCGGTTGTACTCCCGGCGCTTGGTTTGTGGCGTATGAACAGATTTTAGTTTTCGCCGCATATTTTCAAAATGCTTTAGTCTATACATTCCGATACGTCACTGACTCATTCCAGAACTATACACTATTACTAACAATAATGATTTTTTCATTAAATATATATATACATATATATGTATACAAGCCCTGTGCATAATACTTTATAATTGGATTTTGGTTTGTTTTGATTTATTCACGAGCTTGATTTTATAAATACAATTGACAATTACAGCAAGGAATATTTTGTTAAGAGCTGAGAGTTTAGACCCTATTTATTACATTCGTTTATTAAATTTTAAAAATAAGATCATATCAAACATATTTTACTTTTTTTCTTTCACTCTATATATTTATATCACTAGTCATGTTTAATCCAAACATTGGTGAAGTTGATCCTTCAGCGTTAGCCAAAAAGAAACACTCTCCTTTTAAGACGAAAGATATTGAGCTTGATGAATTGAATAAAGCACATGTAAAAGGAAATGATTATTACTTCAATGACCATGAACTTCTTAACACATCCAAAAAGAAAAGTGTTGGTACGGCGCCAAATAGAGAAATGTACGAGCTGTCAGATGTTTACAGTAACGAAGAATATGACTCTACCCTGGGAAATAAGTACCAACAATCGGGCAAAGAAGAAGATGAGGAAGGTGAGGAAGACGAATCAATATATCCAAATGGCGGTCATGAAGCCTATTTTGTGGTTTTTGGTAGCTTCTTGTCTTGTTTTACTTTGTTCGGTATTATGAACGTTGTTGGTGTTATTGAAGCTTATGTTCAAAACAATCAGTTGCATGATATATCTGTCACTTCTGTTTCTTGGATTTTCTCGATTTATATGTTTGTTTCGCTTTTCATGGGAATAATTGTTGGTCCAATGTATGACACTTTTGGTGCTAGTTATCTAGTTCTAGCTGGTAGTTTACTTACTTTTGTTGGATTGTTCACGACCGGTTCAAGTACTTCACTTTATCAATTTATTCTAAGCTTCGGTATTTGTACTGGTCTTGGTACTGGATTTATGATGTTTCCCACTATTTCTGTTATTTCAAGTTGGTTTGTTAAAAAGAAAAGATCTGTGTATATGGGTGCTGCGCAATCTGGTGGTTCTGTTGCCGGTATCTTTTTTCCAATTTTGCTCAGGTACTTATTCCCTAAATATGGTTTTAAAGACTCATTACGGATTTTTGCATCGTTTAATTTAGGTGTGGATATGGTTGCAGTGTTCTTAATCAGAGACCGTTTAAAAGAAATAAGAGAGTTTAAGGGCGAAATTGAAGATACAAGATCATTTTGGCTCAGAGTTAAAGATTCTGTAGATCTTGGGTGTTTTAGAGACAGAAAATTATTATTTTTGACAAGTGCTTTATTCATGAATGAATTTTCATTATTAATCGTTTTGACTTATTTAGCTTCTTATGCTATCGCTTATGGTGCATCTGCCTCTGAAAGTTATCTTATGATTACAATTTTGAATGTTTCTGGTACTTTTGGTAAACTTATTCCTTCTTATCTTTCTCAAAAATTTGGCACTTTCAATATGATGATTTTAATGTCTCTTTCAATGACTCTTGAATCTTTTGTTATTTGGCTACCTTTTGGTAAACATAAATCAGCATTATATGTTTTCATTGTTCTATTTGGTTTTGCTTATTCTGCAACATATTCTTTGACTGGAGCTACTATCAATACAATAACTAGGAAAAGTTCGGACTTTGGTAAAAGGTTTGGGTCAGCATACGCTATTGTTTCATTTGGAAATTTAATTTCTTTACCGATTTCCGGTGCTTTTATTGTCAATAAGTCAACCCAAAATTATGACAACATGGTGGCTTTTGCAGCGGCAACTTGCGGGGTTGCGACCATTTTATTTTTAGTTTCAAGATGGACTATCGTTGGTTGGAAATTCAAGGTTGCTATTTAATTTTATAAGGTTATTTCTGTAGAATCCTCGAGACATGTTTCAATGTGTACTGGTAAACTATATTCGGCTTATCTATAAATTTTTCTATCAATATTTTAAGTGCGACTATTGCGTTTTTCCAAGTAGTTCTGTTGTTTTGATACACTATTTTTTTGCAACTTAAGGTTTAGTGCAAATGTCTGTAAGAGACTATGGTAACGAAAACGATAATCCAGTATATCAATCTGGAGTATTTTCTTCCCATTCATCTATTGTATCGTTGAATAAACAAATGGTTATAAATGACGCAAACGTATCTGATTTGAACGCTCAAGATATAGACCATTCCCTTAACTTTGAGAAATATCTATATTATTGCATGACTAAAAGAATTGCCAGGAGTGGACAGAAATTTTCATCACGTTCCTCGTCTAGGCCGGGAACTTCCATCAATGGTGATAGTGTGAGGTATAACCTTTATCCTGATTCAAGTGATATGAGCGATTCGTTCGATCCTGAAACTGACAGATTGAGTGAAATTAATCTGCGTAACGTAAATGGCAGTGACGGAGCTATTGATGAATCATTTGAAAACAATGAGGATTTTTCTTCAACAGGTCAATTGTTTATGGATTCAAAATTGTATGATCAAAATGGCAAATTATATGTGCCCGATGGTGATTATATTTACCAGACTGATAGTTCAAATGTTCCAAAATTTGATGATTTTGCGGCATGCGAAAATGGATTTGAAACTCACGATGGTCTTCCCATAAACTCTAATGATACATTTGTTAATTACCAGAATCATTCACCTGTTGAAGAAATTAATGTACTACCAGAAAACGAACCTTCCAGATCTCCTTCTTTTGCTCTTCGATATCAACCGGCTAAAAAATTTAATAATTCATTGAATATTAAATTTATTGAACAATCTAGAATAGATTTCAATAACAATATAGACCATTCAAATGGCTTCTCATTTAAGGGTAATCTTTTAGCTTGTTCTGAAAGGTATAATATTGCATTTATAGCAATGAATTCTAACATATTTATTTGTGATCTATCTTGTAAGAAAAGTATTGATTTTAATACTTGGTGGCCAGTGAGCTGGTTTAGTGTTAAACCAAGGAACACATCCTTGCGTCATCTGGATGGTGCGGTGATGCCTGATACTCCCCATACTATAAATTACCTGACTATTGGTATGTTAGCTGGTGAAGAAACGCTTGGTATTGTTTGTGACGACGGTAGAGCTATATTTTATGGCGTTGAGCATTTGATGAATGAGATTTCTGGTGATATTTGTACACATTGTAAATCTAATGAAGCTGATATTATAGAAGATATTGGATTTATTCAGAGAAGAACATTAGTGACACTTGAAAATGGTTACGGGGAAATATCAAAATGTTCAATTTACTCAAAATTTGAAGTTGAAGTTCAAGAATCAGCTTGGGGTTTGGATATGTTTGGTAGTTTCTTTGTTGTTTCTGACAATTCACATTTAGTTACTATTTTTCACTATAATGTATCAAATGGGGTGATGATACAGTTTCAATCTCCATTGCTTGCACACAATATTCCTTCTGTAAGTATTCTAAAAGATTCGGCATCTTTTTCAGAAAATTCGATATATGTTTCTGCGGTAACATATACCGGCTATCAGTATGTGATAAAATTTGTTTACCGATACTTACTTAATAATCTAATATTTGAAGATAGTATGATTGAAAGCTGGGTTCGTCTTAAAGAAAATGGTTGGACAACACAATACGTTGATGAAGACTGTTTTAAAGAGGTAACCTCAATATCTGAATTAATTGGCGATTTAATTTGCGATAAGGATTATGCCTCTAAAGTTTTAGCTAAAAGTAAGGCATTGGATGTAGAATCTGACGAGTGTTACTCATCCCACTTAGGTTTAGCTTCTGAATTTGAACATACTGAAGTATGTACTATTCCTCTTCGCTCATTTGGAATAGAACTTTTCAAGCCTGGACAGATAGTTATTGAAGAGTCTTCCTCCTTTAATCGTATTAAAAGATTGTTTGACGAGTATTATGTTAAACACCAACGTGGGTTGGAAAAACAATTTACCTCAATTCATGGGAAGAAATACTGGGAACCTTTGATCGAAACAAGCAAATTTAGAAATAAATTTCTAATTTGTTCAACAAAATCTAAAATCGGATTACTTAGGGCAAATGGGCTATTATGTAATGCTACGGTGAATGAAGTTTTTCATTTCAAATCACCCATGCCTAGTATTGAGTATTTAAATCGTTTATACTTAAGCTTTGTGATTCCCGAATTAAATTGTTATATTGTTGCTACGCAAAGCGGATATGTTTCAGTATTCAGGTTAACTAAGTATAGAGGTCTGCATTCCATGCGTCAAGAATATGTATTTCCTGATCAGAAACAATTTTTTGTAGGTTATACTGGTGGACCTCGAACAATTATTGGTTTGAATGCCAAGCAGCTATGTAGAGGTCAATGGACGCTGTATATTTTGTACAATGACTTTTTATGTTTGTCATATAAGTTGTATGATTCGGATTTAATGAAATTGGATGATGGATTTGCATTTGTTTGATTGTTTTAATTTAATTTTTTTAGTCAAATAACAAATCATAGTATTAAACTTTAAATACGTTAAATAAACACAAAAATCAGAGAAAAATGAAAATGATATAAAAATTATATACATGACATCAATTACATTATAAAATAAACATACAAACCGAGAACCCTTAATTATTTTGAGTTTTCAAACCAGCAGCAGCAGCTTCTTGAGCTTGTCTTTCGGCAGCAGCTCTAGCAATATCCTCGGCAGTTGGCATACCTTCATTAACAATTTTGCCTAAAGTAAGTTTTTGATCAGCCATCATTTCCTTTGTTTTTTCCTGTTCTTCTTTTAATAATTTTTCACCATTTTCTTTCAAATAATTATGCATATGTAAATAATTTTTTTGACCTTGTTCTCTAATTGCATCTAATGGCATCTTTTTTTGACCTCTCATTGCAGCCGGGATTCCTAATAAAGCACCGAAAATATCGCTCTTACCTTTCTTTTGTTGATCTTTTTCCCATTGATCTCTCAATTTTCTTTCTCTTTCAGCAAATTCTTCAGGGATTCTATTTTTATCATTGAAAGATGATAAAACAGGTCTAACATCTTTAACACGCTGAGTTGCCAAATATTCTAAAAATGGAATCAATTTAATTAAGCTATCATCTTTTGCACCGGTCCATTTTTCAATTGGAATGGCATTTTCGGGTTGCATAGAATAGCAATCTGGATCTGGATCAACAATAACCAATTTAGCCAAATCTCTATTCATTAAACTTAAATCTTTAATTAATTTACCATCCTTTGATCTACAAACTTCACGGAATAAAGAATAACTAATAAAAGCATGATAAGGGTCTAATTTTGCAACAGTGTTTTCGGCAAATGCCATTGAGGATCTTGAAAAGACAACAATTTCATAATATTGGGAAAGATAACCTAAGAAATAATCAACACCTGGTCTCTTTGCAGTTCTCCAACCTTTTTTCAAATCCCAGGAAGAATGAACCAATAAATCATCTAATTCTAAAACTAAAGTTAAAGGTGGTCTATATGGTTCGGGAGCTGGCGGTGGTAATAAATCTTCAAAAGCAGGTTCTGAAAAAACTTCGGAAACACCCAAAACTCTTTTTCTTAATCTTGTTAAAATTTTGCTAGGTGATAAACCATTTTCTTCTTCATTATACATTTCAGATTCCTCGATTTTATCCCAATCTCTTGCCATATAACCTGCAAATGCTAATGAACCACCTAAACAAGAATACCAAAATAACTTAGAATACCATTCTTTCTTTTTATCTAAAGTGGATTTGGTATTATTTCTTCTTGACCTTGTTTGTTCAAATTCATCCTTTGGAGCTTCAGATTCTTTTTTTGACTCCTCGAATTCCTTTTTAGATTCTTTGATTGGTTCTTCGGTATCAACACCAGCCTTAGCTAAAAGGTCATCGTTTAAAACGGACTTGTAAGGTTCATCATCTTTTTTTGTGGAGTATAAACGTAAATTAAAGTTTAAAGACGGTAACTTATTAAGGTGATTATAATGGTAGCCGGAATTGATCAAACTACTATTGATTCTAGTAGTTGGTAACGCTTTAAAACTAGTTTTAGTGGCTAATCGTAATATGGAAACCATACTTGTACGTGGTAGTATCAGTTAACAAACGATATTGGCTAATAATTCTACTAAAGATTAATATACAGATATGAAGGATGATGAGAATTTTGAATTATTTTTCACTCGTCCACACGCTGGAGCAAATATATTAGATTTTTTCGGCTCAAATTGACAAAATCTTCATTCGCCATTTGACATACACACAACTTTTAATATTATTCATAAAACCTATTCTTTTTACTATTTATTATCTTTACAAGCTAGTTCGCAGTTTTTACACATAATTTAATTTAAATGTACCAGACTATAGGTCATCATCATTTCATGGATCGATCCCAAAAAATGGGAGACCTCCAACGACGATGGTTTTAAAGCTGATCAATTATCCAAAGATAATATATTATTATGAATCACGACAGCATACAGCATTAACAAACACATAAAGGTCACAGAAACAAGTTTCTAGGTTATATCATCTTTCTGCATTCACTGTTACCTGACAACGGAACCGTAGTAAAAGTGAAAGAGTTAAAATATTGGAAGAAAGAAATAAAAACAGCGAATAATCGCCTTTTATACAAACGAAAATGTATTTTTTTTTTCATTTTCATTTTCATTTTCATGTTCACTTTCATTTATAGTTTTAGTTTTAGTATTATTGTTGAATTTATTCTAGAGGTTTTCTCTGTCCTTCTTTTATTCTAATTATTGATCATGTCTGATCCATTTGCTTCACAGCTTAATGCTTTTAAAAAATCGTTAAAAGATGCTTCATCATCATTAGTAAGTCAAAGAAGAACAATTGCATCGAATGAAAACAACAAATCAAAATCACCGGTTAAAAAAAATATAAAAAGATCATTGAATGGTTCAACTTCCAATGTTAATGATCGTGAATCAAAAAAATCTAAATTGGAAGATTCAGAAACGTCCTTAAAATTTGATACAACTTCGAACTCGAATTCAAATTCAAATTCAAATTCAAATTCAAATTCAAATTCAAATTCAAATTCAAATTCAAATTCAAATTCTTTACCTTCTGGATCATATCCACCGGATATGCCTGAGATGTCTGATATGTCTGAAATACCTAGTTCGACTTTGACAATGCGCTTAATGACATCTTCTGATTTCATTAAAAGCAGTGATCGTCCAGTTACGATTAATGAATTAGAAATATTCATGGGATTTAAAGTTGATTCTCAGTTAATTAAATGTCTATCAAATGTTGATAGAATAAAATATGATCCAGTCAATAAAACTTTAGAGTATTTATCATTACATAATATTAAAAATGGCGACGACCTAATTAAGGTTTTAAAAAATCAACCAACTTTTCAAGGTTTATCTGTCAAACAATTAAAAGATGGTTGGAATAATTGTTTACAAACGATTTCAAAATTAGAAAAGGAACATAAAATTATTGTGCATAAAACTAAAAAAGACAATGCTGCCAGACATATTTGGCTAGATGTTGAAAACCTTCCTGTAAATGACAGTGTGGATTCTGAATTTTATGAAATGTGGAATAAAGTTAAAGTTCCAACTCATGATGAACTGGTTAGGCTACTTTTAGATAACGGTTTAAAACCAACGAACGTTGATCCAGAAAGCTTGAAAAATAAGGCTACTGCTCCAGTTCAAGAAAGAAAGCAAAAGAAACCTAGAAGAGGTAAAGTTACGAATGTCCATATGAAAGGCATTCTTAAAGATTATTCCAGCAGAGCTTAATATTCTACAATATTTTTTTGCTTTCCTTTCTCTCTTTTCTCAAATAACTTGCTATATTCAAAAGATATATGTTTATTTTTTTTCACCATCCAAGTTTTTGGTTTTCAAAAACCAGTGTATATTAGATTAATAAATTTGCTTTTTAAGCTTTAGTCCACTCAAAAAATAATGTAACTGATTTAAAATCTAAAATTAAAGTATAATTGATAAACAAAACGAGAAAAACAATATAAATGACAAACTTTTTATTTAAAATGGGAATAAACTTAAATGACACTATTCATAATTTCTTCTTGTCTTTTTTCTTTTTCTTTTTCTTATCACTTTTATCCTTTTTAGATTTTTTGCTTTCTTTCTTTTCATCATCTAAATCAACGATATCGTCTGCCTTTCTTTTCTTATCAGGATCAGGAATTGTTGGTTCCTGAGCTTCTTCAAAATCTTTTATATAATAACCAGTGGGAAAATGTCTCATTCTTAGGCCCTTCTCTTGTTTAACATCTTCTCTTTGAACAACAACTTTATCATAATTAATTGCAGGGATTTCAACTTTTTCATAAATATTATAAAATCTACCAATTTTCAATCCATTCTCAGATTGATAACTAGATTTAGAATCTGGAAGTAGAATATTTAGTTTGTGATCATTTTTGTTACTGTCGATCGTTGATGCGCTTGCAGTAAGATCTTCTACTATACTATATTTATTATCTCCTGTTGTAAAATCGGTGGCCTCTCCTAAACTATCGACTGGTATTGATCTAATCTCAGAAATATCTAAATCTTTTGGCATTTTTATTAACCAAATTTCCTTTCTGGAAGACTTGATTTCTTTTGAATTTAACAATTGTGGTTTTTTCAGATCTTTAATTTGTACGTAAGATCTTGGTGGTTCAAAATGAGTTGGTTGTGTTTCGATTTCTTCTTCCTCCTCGACTGTAGAAGATTCTGAATCATCTGAGTCAACAACCGTTTCTTCAGACAAATATTTTTTGGCCATTATCTGTTTTTTTGGTATATATAAAAATATCTATCAGAATTTAAATCGTTTATGATAATTGAAAAAATTTCACTATTAAAATAAAAATTTTTAGAATCGCTGATTCTTACAATTTTTTAGAATATTATTCAATAAGACGATCGACCAAACCATTTTTTAACATGTTTTCGCTTGTTCTCTTCTTATTATCAAGCCCTTCTTTTATTTCAACAACTTAAAAACAATTTGGCACCTTTTGCAGCAATTGTTGTTTCCATAATAATTCGATAATAGGAAAATTATAATTTAATCTGGCGAATTATATTACATTGTATTAGTGTCTTATTTACAGATGAATTCGAATCCTTATCAAGGACCTTGGTCAACCACTTCTGATGCACTAAAAAATGCTGTCCTTCAACTTAGATCTTCTCTAATTACTATTCTATTGGCTCAAAATACAAATAATACAAATAATGATCCTTACGTGGCCTTTTGTTCAGACTTTAGAAATAAATATTTTGAAAACGACACGATCAGAGCGTTGTTAAATGTTGAAAACATTCCAAGTGAGAATAATTTCAATTATGACTCAAACACTAATACCTTAAGAATTAAAAGCGCAGATAATCTAAATGGCTTTAATGAAAATTTAGTGGGTAATATCCCTGTTTTTGACAGATTGCAGTCCTTAAATCTGTCAAATTACGATCATTTATCAACCGCTAACAACGTACTACGAAATGAAATGTTCTATCAATGTGTCGATCCTTTTCCAATTAATTTTGAAAATTTGCCTCCATTACCTGAAGTCTCGAAGTCCATTTTAAATGCATCAACTCTAGATTCTGATACAGACAGGGGTAGGTTATTATTCATAGGCTCTTCCTTTTTCGAATTTTTAATATGTTCAATATATTATAAAACTGGGCTAAAATTGCCAAGCCTACAATTAGTCAATATTAAGAACTCAATTTTCAATAAATCGACTTTAAATTCTTTAATGGAAGCTTATAAATTAGATTCTAACTATTGTCTAAATTTTAACAAAGCTTTTCAAAATTATGAAATTTTTTTAGTGTATATGGGTTCCTTATATGAAACTCATTTTAATTATGGTACAGAGTGTAATAGTGATACAGAGTTAATTGATAATCAAGAATCCTGGGGTATCATATATGACTGGTTAGAGAGATTACTTGGCCTTAGAAAGGAGTCAATGAATGTTTTTGATCTTGATTTCGCTGTTAAATCTATTCAGCAAGATCTCAACCAATTAAAAAATTCGGACGTTGAAATTCAATACTTTATTGAAGATAAAATGAATGATGATGGTACCTTCCAATGCCAAATTAAAATCAATGGAATTCATTTTAGTTCAGGACGTGCAATTAATAAAAAAAAGGCCAGAAGTTTTGCTGCACTTGAAGCCTCGATTAAACCTGATATTTTAAAATATATTAAACCTAAATCTCAAGCATTTTGGAAAAGAATATATTTGGATAAATCAACTTTAATTCGTGAATCACTTAATAAGGATTCCGCTGATTTGCTAAAAGCAATGAATATTAAATCTGCAGAAACATTAATAGACAACATTTCCCAGTATTCGTCATCTCCTAATCAGCCAGCATTAGATACTAAGCATGATAATACTATCTCATCTTTGAAAATCATTTCTCCGAAACCATTTAGTGAACCACAATCACTTGTGTTATCACTAAGTAAAGATACACAATTAACTCTTTTAAATGCTAAAGAGAAACTTTACTCTTATTTCAATTCTAAATTGAATATTGTACCCCATTACACTTATAAACAGGTTGGAAACCTACAATTAGGAGGCATGCAATTCGAAGCTTCACTTTCAATTAACAACCAATGTAAAAGTATCGGTGTCGCTAAAACTAAGAAAGAAGCTGCTGCAAAAGCTGCGTTCACATTTTTACAAAATATGCCTTCAATAAATCATAGTAATTAATTTTATCTTCTTCTTATAATCTTTTTAACTGGCTTGTATGTGATTATTATGGAGTTTTGGAATTTGGGCTTTTTGCGTCTAATGAGTGATCTTGAGGAATGTATTAGAGGATCAAGCTTTATTAATTCTGTTTATATAGCATTAAGGAGTATATCGCCATTGATTTTACAATCTTTTATAGTATTAAATATTTTTTTGAGGGAATCAGTTGTATATAATGCAGGTTACAAATTAAAACGAACTTCATTTAGTAATCACCACTATTAAAGATGTTGATTTCAGAAGGAGCCTTAACGTCTATAATGTCCATATTGCTACTATCTAAGTTCTTTCTTTTGGCATTCAGAGCTCTTGCTTGTTCAGCACGTTCTAAATACAACGTTTCATCACCAGTAATGTATTTACCTGTGAAAACACCGGCTTCAAAGCCATCAATTGGAGGAGACGCATCGGATCTAGAAATCATAGAAATGATGGAATCATCCCTAGAAACAACAGGTGTTAATGCAAGCTCTCTTTCATGATACTTTAATTTTTCATCCCTTTGACAACAAGCCATAAGGTCTTCTAATTTTTGATAAAAAACCCTATCAGCACCAATAACTTCTGAAATTTCATCTTCTGTTCTATTAAAACCAACTAATTGTCTACTATCAGCCAAGTCAATACCATAAATGTGGTTATATCTAATAACAGGAGAACAAGATGCAAAGTAGACTTTCTTAGCACCAGCTTCTCTCGCCATATTAACAATTTCTTTAGAGGTCGTACCTCTAACAATTGAGTCATCAACTAATAAAACAGACTTACCATAAAATTCTGAAGCCATTGCATTTAATTTTCTTCTAACAGATGACTGTCTTTGTTTTTGATCAGGCATAATAAAAGTTCTACCAACATATCTATTTTTAATGAAACCTTCTCTGTAGGGAATGTTTAAAGAAACCGCGCATTGTAAGGCAGAATGTCTAGAGGTATCTGGCACTGGAATAACAACATCAATCTCTTTATGCACATCTAAATTCTTATCCGAATAATACTTTGAGATATTTTCGGCCAATTTCGTACCCATTTCTAATCTAGATCTATAAACACTAATCCCATCTAAAACAGAATCAGGTCTAGCAAAATAGACATATTCAAAAATATCTGGGCTATATGATTTCATTGGAACAACTTGTTTGAATTCTGGTCTCATAGAATCTTTTGGGATAATAACTGCTTCACCGGGTAATATATCTCTATAAACTTGATAACCATGGGCTTTTAAGACAACGGATTCTGAAGCCAGCATATAATCTCTAGAACCATCATCTCTTAATCTTTCACCTATTAATAGGGGTCTAATGCCATGAGGATCTCTAAAGCCAATGATACCATAACCAGATAACATTGCAACACATGCATAAGCACCTCTAACCTTTTGGTAGACACCTTCCAGAGCTTTGAAAATATCATTTTGGTTAACTCTAGATTTATCGTAAGTCGCTAGTTCTGCTGCAAATAAATTCAAAAGTAATTCTGAATCTGAATCAGTATTAATATGTCTGTGAACAACTTCATCCATGTATTTTTTTAATTCTTCACCATTAGTTAGGTTACCGTTATGACTTAAAGAGATACCATATGGAGCATTGACATAAAAGGGTTGAGCTTCAGAAGTTGCACTTGAGCCTGCAGTTGGATATCTTAAATGGCCAATACCCATATTACCAACCAAACAACTCATTCTTTGTTGGGTAAAAACATCCCTGGCCATACCATTACCTTTACATTGATACAGTCTACCACCTTTACCGCATGTAACTATACCTGCAGCATCTTGGCCTCTATGCTGCAGATATAAACATCCATCAAACAATTCCGAGGCAACATTTGCTTCTGCATCAGAACTCACGATACCAATAATACCACACATTAATGTCTCTAGTTTTATTAAGTTGAAAAAGTTTGAATATGAATGTTGTTAAATCAAATTTTATTTCTGATTATAGTTGAAATTTAATCCAAGTCAAAATAAATTAACAGTTGCAACTTATAGGCGATAAAGAAAACTTTCTTAATCTGATAAAAAGATGTCAAATATTTGATCCCTTTAATATATATTCAAAGTGAATAAAAGAAGCTAATATTAGATTATAATAAAGCTTAAAAGAAAAAAAAAGAACAAGCAAAGAATAAAGGAATTGTTTCAAAGTATTGCTCAGATAAGATGTGTAAAGGCCGAAAATCAGAGTCAAAAAAATTTTCAAATTTTATAATTTTTTTTTCTCATTAGGCTGAGATTTGTTAACGGGAGCGATTTATTATTTGACACAGCTAGATATTTATTTAAGTCACGACAATAGATATACATTCAATATTAAAGAATTGTGGTACGAAAAAAGAATATTAATTCTTTACACTAATGTTTAGTTTCAGACACATATTTTTCCAGTTAATAAAATCACTTGAATTCTTTTAAAAATTTTGGCGGTTAGAGCACGGCGGGACTCGAACCCGCAACCATCTCCGCCGGAAGAAGACATGCTAACCATTGCACCACGCGCCCAAACCTTCTGACTTAAAATCCTATCCTTTTGTATATGTTTTGAAATTTTGAAAATTATTTTTGGAACTTAAAATTGATTTTGTTTCCAAAAATTGTAGTTTTTATGATTTGTATCAGAGGACGGGTTAGCTTCCTGGATACCTTCCACCTTAAGTACCATGTAAGAATAAGTTATAGTATTCAACACCTAAGTATAATCTTAATCTTATATTCAATAATACAGGTTTCTTCGTCACTTGGCATCCCCCCTAGCCTTAAATAAAAGGTCTTACTTAGTAAGTAAAGAACAAGTTACTTACTATTGATAGTTGGTGCTAACTTCGGTTGAATGTGACTTTTGTCTTATGAACTATTTACTAAAATATATTAATAAAATATATATAGGAATCCTTACTCAAAAGAATCTCTCATTAAACATATGAAATATAAAATACAAGCGGAATCGTCCTTATACTTGTCCAATTTCGTCCATCCAGCAGTTGAACAGCCACTTGATGATTTGACCAATCATCATCTTAATCAACTCTAGCCTCACCATAATCATGCCGGCAATTATATGCATTATGCGAATGTAATGCCGAGTCTTGAATTTATGTTCTTGGATTAGCTAATCAACACAACACAATTCTGTGACATAATATATATTGAATTATGACATACAATTTACGTTGATGTTCTGACACAATTAATATGGTTCCTATTTTTAGGTTAATTAATTCCACTCCATTGTTTTACACTACATGCATAACCCCTGTAGAAGAAACCAATGAGATCAAAGTAATCATTGATAATGATATTATTTATGTGGCT
Organism: Kregervanrija fluxuum; assembly: GCA_003707275.3. Taxonomy (NCBI): domain Eukaryota; kingdom Fungi; phylum Ascomycota; class Pichiomycetes; order Pichiales; family Pichiaceae; genus Kregervanrija; species Kregervanrija fluxuum. The sequence continues at coordinate 143,683 of PPNM03000029.1, forward strand.
ACATTCATTTAATCGGATATTGGGATGAAGTCTAGACAAAGAAATGAACAATTTCAATTAATGACAATTAAATTCAATTTACCTATATATATGTGCTATT
>PPNM03000030.1:0-133359 GCA_003707275.3 Kregervanrija fluxuum
ACCATCTTAATGCCATACCATACAATCTATCGCCGAAAACTAGCAATTTTTGTTCGTTTTCTTCGATGCCTCGCATCCTCAAACACTTCTGAACCTTAACCACATAAGAATAAACCAATTCGGGATCTTTTTCTCCTGAATAATTAGGAATATCAACCGACGCGTTACCACCTAAACTTTTAATTTGAACATCAACGCTTCTCACATGAGACTGCAAGTAGTTACTCAAAACCGAAGCCAACATGTTGACACTATCCATATTAGTGCTATCTCTAGCGTCTTCAAACATTGTGTTATTCATTTTCTTAATTCTTAATATTAGGGAAAAAAAACAGCTGGTGCTACCAGATATAAAGTTTCGTACTTCAGTTGTTAAATTGATAAATTCTCATATAATTTTATCGTAAAGATTTGATAAAAGTTAAAGTTATTTTTTATAAAATTATAAATTTCTATAATTGATCTCGTGGGAAAATTCCAGTCTTTAAATATTCCAACCTGTTGCATATTACCGACTGGTAAGATATCTCTTGGAACTTTCTCGAAGATCAATCTCTTTAGAAATAAGGTAAAAGACAAACACTGAAATTCCGATTCCTTACAGATTATAAAAATGATAGCACTGTGTAATAGTTTTTTCTAAAAAGTTAAAAAACCTTGTTTATATGAAAAGCGGTATCAGAGGACGTTTTGTGAAAATTGTGAAAAATAGTGTTTATCAGAGGATGGGTTTCTGAAAATTATGTTTAATTTTGAAAAAGTGTAGTAGCAAATGTTTGAATAGTTGAAAAGAATCAATTGATTGGTTAATAATTAATTGAAATCTTGAATTAACTAAAAGGCAATGATAACCGAGATGCCTTATAGAATAGGAAATTACCGATATGTTAATCTATCAAGATAGCTTATCAAGATAACAGATTATAAATGAAGGTAAAACACCGACCATATTGATGAAAGGTCTGTACTGAGGAATAAGACTTTATAATTAAATTTTTTTTCATAAAGAGGACATGATTTCTATTTATTTAATTTATAACTTTAAATAGTTTTTATAAAGTATCAATATATACTATAGAATAGTTATCTATGACCAACCAATAAAACTACAATTAAAACAAGATCATTATTTATCTTTCTCACATAATCTAAACATGTACCACCTAAATTACCAAATAAGATACCTGCGATGACGTTTTCTGTTAAATTAACATTAGCCAACTTGATTTGTTGATCTAAGGTGTGAATTTTGATAAAATAATCGTCGATATCATGATAGTTTGTACCTAACTTCATTTTCCTGAACAGAGATTTGAAGTTTTCTTCAGTAGGATTATTACCAATAGCACGATCCTTCAGGCGTAACAAAATAGCAACAGCTGTTAAAGCTTCATCATTTGGTAAAATATTATTAACCTCAACAATGGATTGAAATCCAGGTTCAACAGTTTTCCTAATCTTACCGATTACCTTCGCTTCCGATTCATTATTCATAATGAATGACTTATTCTGAGCTTCAACATTTTCAACAAATTCTTCAAACTGGTTTTCAATCAAGATTTTCGTAAATGTGGTCCAAAAGATAAAATAGTTGTAGAAATCAAAATTACGAGTTTTCTTCAATTTTGGAACAGCTTTTAGTTTGTTTTTGTGAAAATTAGAAAGAATTTTACAGAAGTTATAATTAGAAAATATTAATCATATGATGATAACAATTATGATTGATATGAAATAGAATATCCTAGAATAATAAAGAGTGTTCTAATAGTCATGCTATTACTAAAATTAGTAATAACATGATAATTTATATTATAAAATTTATATAATTAAATAACGCTTTTCTTCTATCTGGTTTATGAACTAAATAGATTATATAAATTATCAATTCTAATCCAGAATAGTTGAATATCTAATTCAGCACACTAAACACTCATAGATTAAATCTAATAATTAAAATACAATCAAAATAGCAGGAACTAAAAATTGGAATAGCACATATATATAGGTAAATTGAATTTAATTGTCATTAATTGAAATTGTTCACTTCTTTGTATAGACTTCATCCCGATATCCGATTAAATGAATGTAGCCACATAAATAATATCATTATCAATGATTACTTTGATCTCATTGGTTTCTTCTACAGGGGTTGTGTAAAACAATGGAATGGCATTAATTAACCTCAAAATAGGAGCCATATTAATTGATTTAACGATACAATTTCCCCAGGTTCCAACATTTCCGAGTTTCACTGACTCCGTTAGAGTCACGTGAACGACTTATTAACGAATCAAAATCACAGAGAAGTGAGTTCGTCTGGGTTCGTTTCAATTTTGATATTTCCGAGATAGTTTAGTGGCTAGAATTCTCGCTTGTCACGCGGGAGACCCGGGTTCAATTCCCGGTCTTGGAGTAATTTTTTTTATATATCGTAACTTTTGCTTCTATTTTTAAACAAATCTAGGCCTTAGAAGACCTGAAATGTTTCAAAGAAAATAATACACAATTTATATCTAAATCTAAAGTTGCAATGCTCTATCTCTATAGAATGACAAACTATCATTAAACACAATGAAAATGTTCTCTTGGAAAAATGACCAACTGTTACTATGGCTAAAGAATTCCGACTATTCGGATGACGTTGTGGAGGCCTTTAGATGTCATGACATAACTGGTCTGACTTTACCATTCTTAAATTCTGAAGAATTGAAAGAAATGGGTATTAAGAATTTAAGATTGAGATTAAACTTACTCAAGGATATTGAAGGCTTGCTAATTGAAAAAAACTCTTCTTTTTTGAATATAAATAATGAGCATCCAATTCTAATTGAATTGCAGTCTACTATAATAGCAACGAATATAATTAAAAATGTGTCTAAATCAATTTCTAATGATACAATAACCAATCTTGAAAATAAGAACATAATAAACCAATTCAACAAATTAAAAGAAGAGTTATTGCCCGTATTAAAGGAAATGCAAGATAAAAAACCTTTACCCCCACCAATTGATTCTTCACCTGTGAGGACCCGTGTTAAATCAATATCGAATGTGGGCAACAATAGATCGTCAAGAAATTCTTTTATTAATAACAATGAATCCGAATCTTTATCCAATACTGAAAACAGCCTGAATCCAGTTAAAACATCGACTAGACCTGATTTAGTTGCTTCTCAAAGTTCAACTTCCTTAAAACCTACAAGATTTGCACGTTCTACGTCTTCAAACTCTTTGTCTCAGTCAAAACAAAAGAACTCTTCTTCGACAATTAAAAATTCTGCTTTATCTTCTTCTAAACCTCCTACTCCAGCTTTAGTTTCATCATCATCAAATCCTTCAAATGAACCTTTGAAACAATTAAGGGCAAAAACTGAAGACCCATGTTATAAAATTTTACAGGCTGCAATGAAAAGTCATAAATTAAACAAAAATGACTGGAAGAATTATGCATTGGTTATTTGTTATGGAGGTGATCAAGAAAGGGTTCTAGCATATGATGAAAAACCAGTTGTAGTCTTCAGAGAATTAAATGAAATGGGTTTAAATCCTTCAATGATGTTACGTCAAGTTGAAGATGAGGATGAGTTGGACTACTCTCAATACGATACCGATACACCAGGTGGCCGTTTATAGCGTATAATTTATAATTTACATTTTTTCTTTTTAATATATTTATTTATTTATTGGGATACAAAAAAAAACGTAACATGATATGTGTACTAAATTAATATGGTTTAAACTTTCTCTTCTCCCTCATCAATCTAACTCTATTTTGATCTTCTTTGAATTTATTCAATAGTTCATTCATTTCATGTTTCTTTCTTTCTCTAATTTGGAATCTATAGAAATCTTGTTTTTCTTTCTTTTTCATTTTCTTAACCAATTTATCGTCTTTCTGTAAATCAGCTAATTTTTTCATAGAACCCATTATACCGTTTTTAGTCTTTCTTTGAGATCCAACAACTAAAGTAAAGCCATCTTCATCGACCAATTCCTTCATTTCATTTACTTCTTCTTCAGCTAGTTTTTCACGCTGTTGAAAATCAGTTAAGAACTCAGAAACTTGCATTGACAACGATTCAGAATCTAATCTTGTTGAATCATGTTGGTATCTTGATTTGCCAACTTCCTCCTCATTTAATTTCCAAGTTGGAAGCTTTTTCATTTTTTTAATACTATTCATTATTAAATTTAAGCTATCTTTATCCAGAAATTTAACTATACCACAACCGACGGGTATTCTTGTAGTTTCGTCACTATTTTCACCAAATTCTTCATTTGTTAATTTACTTAAATTTATATTAAGGTCATCATTTATAACATTGTTCAGATCAAAGTATTCATTTTTATTGAATGATTCAATATGAGCTTCAATCGTGATTTGACTGAATAACTTCTTCATATGATCAAAATCACTACCAATTGGTATATTAATAATAAACAACGAACTCGTTTTACTTTCTGGGTACTCTCTCGTTGTATGTTTTTTTATATATAAATAATGGGTTGTTCTACCCATAGAGCCAGTAGATTCCATATGAACCGGCAGCACTGTAAATCCCTTTATCTGTTGTATTGACATTTATATCCGAATAAAAAGTATCATTTATTAACTATGGTCAAGTTACTCAATAGAAAATTTTTCATTTCATGCGACAAAATTTCAAGCTTGAATTTTTCCCACTTTACAGCATCGTATTGTTTTTGTTCGTCTATTGAAATTAAACATGTCTACACCTACAAAACAAAACAAAAGAGTCTGTTGCGCTCCAAATTGTGGTAAATATACCAATTCTAATTTAAAATGTCCTATCTGTTTGAAAAATGGGTTAAATGAATACTTCTGTAATTCCACTTGTTTTAGAAGTTCATTTTCAATGCATAAGGCGATTCATCCAAAAGAAGGTTGTGAATCTTACAATCCATTTCCCAATTTTCAATATCGAGGTGATGTTAGACCGGAATATCCTTTAACTCCAAGACGTGAAGTTCCAGACGATATCATTAAACCAGATTATGCTCAAAACGGCCAACCAATTAGTGAATTGAAAAATGATAGAACTAATAAAATCAAAGTTTTAAATGAAGATGAAATTACTAGAATGAGAAATGCTTGTAAACTGGGTAGAGAGGTTTTAGATATCGCAGCTTCAGCAATTAGGCCGGGTATTACTTCCGACGAAATTGATAAAATTGTTCACGAAGAAACGATTAAAAGAGGTGGTTATCCATCACCATTGAATTATTTTAACTACCCCAAATCTCTTTGTATTTCCGTTAATGAAGTTATTTGTCATGGTATCCCGGACAAAAGACCATTACAAGACGGTGATATCGTTAATTTAGATGTTTCACTTTTTAAAGATGGATTTCATGCTGATTTAAATGAAACCTATTACGTTGGTGATAAAGCTAAAGCAAATAAAGACTTGGTCAATTTGGTTGAAACTGCTAGAGAATCTCTTGATCTGGCCATTGAAGCAGTTAAACCAGGATTGCCGATTAGACAAATAGGTAATATCATTGAAGAACATGCTAAAAAGCATGATGTATCCATTGTTAGAACATATTGCGGTCACGGTGTTAACAACTTATTCCATTGTCAACCAGACGTTCCTCATTATGGTAGAAATAAAGCCATTGGTACTTGCAAGCAGGGTATTTGTTTCACAATAGAACCAATGTTAAATGCAGGTACTTACAGAGACGCTACGTGGCCAGATGATTGGACTTCTACAACTGCTGATGGTAAACCAAGTGCGCAATTTGAACATACATTGTTGGTTACTGAGGATGGTGTTGAGGTTTTGACAGCTAGAAATTCCAACTCTCCAGGTGGACCGGTTTCCAGAGTTTAAGAAGCAAGAGACGAACACATAGACAGATAGATAAATAAGTAGATAACTAGATAACTAGATTAATTGTATAGGGGGGGAGGAGTTTTTATAAATGTTAAAAATAAAGATGTTAATAGTGAAAAATAATTTCTCGCGTTTAGATTATTCAGCTTTCACTTTAGTTGACAGTCTGTTTAATCTGATAACTTTCTCTTCAAAAAGATAAAATGACTAGAATTGAAGACGAAGTTTACAATTTAGACCCATATTTGGTGTTGGACATTGATAATAAAGCAAATGATAGAGAAATCAAGAAAGCTTACCATAAGAAATGTTTGTTGTATCATCCTGATAAGAATCCTGGATATCGAGATGATTTCGATAAAATCTCATTTAGTTATATGGTTTTGAGTGATCCATATCGTAGAAAAAAATATGATGAAATTGGAGTTTTAAACGAATATTATGATGATGATAAATCCTTTGATTGGGCTAAATATTTTAGGTCTGAATTCACTAAAATTTCAAAAGATATGATTGATGAGGATAAACTTAAATACCAAGGCTCTAAAGATGAAAAAGAAGATATTATCATAGAATTCAATGAAAATGATGGTAATATTGAAAAATTGTTTCAAACAATACCTCACTTGGAATATTCTGACAAAGAGGAAAAACGTGTCTTTAAAATTTGTCAAGTTTTAATTAAAAATGGTAAATTGAAAAAATTGGAGGGTTGGAAGGTATATGCGAAAGAGAGAGATACTAGGAAGGCTAAATTACAAAAGAAAAGAAATAAAGAAATCAAAGAAGCTTCGAAGTATGAATCAGTTTTAGATGGCCGGGATGTAAATGATTTAGCAGATTTAAAGTCAATTATATCAGGAAGAGCTACTCAACGTAAAAAGAACTTTAATTCAATGCTAGACAGAATAGAGGACAAGTATGTTGAAGATAGAGCAGAAGTTGATGACTTTCATGAAGATGAAGAAAAGTCAAAAGACCTAGAAGAGGAAGTGGAAGAGGAAGAGGAAAGTGATTATTCTGAAGCTGAGGAAGACAATGATGATGAGGCCGAAGATCTCAAAGGCCAAAAAGATGACAAAGAAGAAGATGAAAGGGAAGAAGAGCCAGCCAAAAAGAAAAGAAAAGTCTGATTGTATTATATTTCTAGAGCATTAGTTTGAATAATTTTGATTAACCCTTTGTGTAAATTATTTTTCGAGGAGGAACATGATGATCTTTTTTGTACTTAATTTTCATCCTAGTATATCCGCAATATGTCACACAATCACCATACTTGCGAATCAGAGTCCCACGACCATGATCACAACCACGATCATGGTAATAATCACGATGGTCATAATCACGGTGCGCCTCCACTTCCAACCAATGCCTCACAGTCTCTTAATCCAAAAATTGATACTTCAAAACTAACAGCATTAAATCTCTCAAATCCCCAGGATGAGTTGATCAAATTATTTAAAACACAGGACACAAGATACTGTGTTAAACCGATTTTCAAATCAGATTTAGATAATCAATTAATAATAAATATTCCTTTCGAAACATCTGTTAAATTGTATTCGGTTATTTTGAGAACAAGCATTGAACCAAATCATTGTCCAAAAATAATTAAGCTATTTAAAAATAATCTTGGATTAGATTTTGATACTGTTGGATCAATGAAGGCTACATTTCAATTGGAACATCCCGAAATAGGGGTTCATTATTCTACAATTTTAAATTCCGACGAGCAAGAATTTATTAACGATGATAGTTTTGTAGAACATCATCTTCCAAGACACCTTTTTAGCGTAGTCGATAGTTTGACTATATTCATGGAAAATAATTGGAGTGGTGATGAAGATGAAAATTTGATTTTGTTTAGTGTTGAAATACGGGGAGAGTTTAAAGGATTGAAAAAGGAGTCCGTTATTGCTTTGTACGAGTCCGCAGCTAACCCAGCCGATCACAAGAAGATATTTGCAGAGGATGAGCTTAAAATGAGCGGTGTTATCTAGCTTTATAGAATTAGTAAATAATAACAAGAAAATACATCATTAGTTTATTAGTTCAAACTTTAAGTGCACTGCAGAAAAATGTAAAATTCGAGAAAAGGCAACTTCCATTTTAGTTTCCTTGAAGTTTTAAGTTGGCTATTGTCATATCTATCCTACTAAAAGGCAAAATTCACGCTATGCTGCAGGATACGAACACTTTGTATCCAATATCAGCTAGAAATTTTTCAGAACTGTTTTCAAATAACCAGAGATCCCTTATCCACACGTCTTTTTCTGGTCAATCACACACACCACTCTCCCAATCAGCTACAACTCCAAATATATCTTCTTTACAATTAAGAAATCCATCATTATCTCTTGTAAGCAATTCTAGGAAGAGGATAAATTCTACTGATAGCTTGGAAAATATTTTGTCAGATTCTGAAATGATAGAAATTGATGAGAACAGCAATATCAACCACAACAATAACAACATCAACGACTCGACTCACCATAATAAGAAAAGACAAGTAGATTCAACAAATATAGTTAGTTCACCAACATTAATAATGTCTCATAATGAATTACCCAAATCTGTTACTCCTTCAATATCTGCAAACGCAATTTCGTCTTCTTTTATAGATGATGGTAACCAATTACCGTTACCGTCACCGAGTGCGTCGCCAATACAAGCAAATAACCCAGATTCCGCAGATGACACTGTTTCAGATCATTTAAATAGAAGTTCCGGATCGGTGGTCATTTCTACAAACTCATCCAATAGTGATGATATTAAATTACCAAATGGGAGCACTATCACATATTCTCAACTACTAGGCTTGACTAATAATCTTATTTCCTCGTTGCCAAGCGGTTCTGTAGAATCTAATTATTTATTATTTCAATTATTACAAAAAACAGATAGATCAACATTATCAAATTTGCATAAGATTATTAAATCATCATTGAAAAAAGATTTGATTTCGCAATTACCTTATGAGATTACTTTTAAGATTTTTGAACAGTTTGATTATCAAACTTTATTGAAAACCTCTGAAGTCTGTAAAAGCTGGGCTAAAATTGCATTTTTTAGTTATGATTTATGGAAAAATCTAATTTTAAAAGAAAATTACATAAATTCAGAAAAAGAATTTAATGAAGAATTTAATTACATTCAACAACTTCGAAAAGAATTAAACCCTGCTGAAATTTCTAAGTTAATGTATAAGAGAAGAGTCTTAATTCATAAAAGATGGATGAACATCAATTATCAACCTAAAAAAATCACATTACCTGGTCCTGGTCTAAACGTTATAACTTGTTTACAATTTGATAACGATAAAATTGCTGCAGGCTCTGATTTAAGTAATATAACCATTTATGATACGGAAACCGGTAATTTAAGAACTGTTTTAAGTGGTCATAATGGCGGTGTTTGGGCAATGAAATATTACAAAAATACTTTAGCATCAGGATCTACCGACAGAACCGTTAGGATTTGGAATATTAATCAAGGTAAATGTACTCATATATTTAGAGGACATATTTCAACAGTTAGATGTATGGAAATTATTGAACCACAGCAGATTGGTACTGATGATGAAGGTAATCCGATAATGTATCCTGAGAGTCCATTATTAATAACAGGTTCAAGAGATGCAACATTATATGTTTGGAAATTACCAATTACCAATGAGGACGACATTTTGCCGGAAACTCCAATTGATCTAGATGAACATAACAATGAATTTTTAGTTACAGTCTTAAAAGGCCACAGTGCTTCTGTTAGAGCAGTTACAGGTTTTGCAAACATTTTAATTAGTGGTAGTTATGATTCAACTGCAAGAGTTTGGGATTTGCGTACTGGCGAATGTAAATGGGTTTTATCAGGTCATACTGAAAAAATTTATAGCTGTGTCTATGATGTAAAAAGAAATAGATGCTATACCGGTTCTGTTGATAACACAGTTAGAATTTGGGATTTGAAAACGGGTGAAACAATCGCTATCCTGGAAGGACATCAAATTTTAGTTGGTTTAATTACATCCTCAGATAATGCCTTGGTCTCGGCAGCCGCAGATTCAACTGTTAGAATTTGGGATCCTGATACTGGAAAATCAAGATCTGTTTTAAGAGGCCACAGTTCGCCAATCACATGTGTTCAAAATGATGATTATAAAGTTATCTCAGGGTCTCAAGGCATGTTGAAATTGTGGGATACTAAAACTGGTAAATTTGTTCGTGATTTATTAACTGATGTGGATGGACCTGTTTGGCAAGTTAAATTCGATTATAGACGTTGCATTACGGCTGTCCAAAAGGAAAGAACAACCTTTATTGAAGTTTTAGATTTTTGTCCCCGTGAAAGTGACAAATGGATTCATGATGAGGGTCATCATCCAGAGATTTCGTGGTGAAAAAAAAAAAACCAAAAAATATCTGAAACCAAAAAATTTTAAGAAGTACTGAATTTTTTTCTTTATATTATCTTTTTTAAGCTTTTTCGCTAGTAATACTTAATATATATCATAAACAATATAAAATAATTCAAGATGGTAAAATCGAAGGGTAAGATAGGTGTATTACAACAAGAAATGGACAATAAAGTTTATAATCACATCATCCAGCTATTAGAGGATAAAACAGATAGCATGAGAGCGCAAGGTCTTACAAATGGACTTTTTGCGATGGCACTCGCCAGGGATTTAAAATTAGAAGAGATAATCGAATATGTGAGAGATAAAGATCGTGGATTTAGTCGAGTTAAAGTCGATCAAATTCGTAAATCTGCTGAAAGGACATGGAAAAGTGTCCTTGAAGAAGAAGAAGAAGAAATGAAAGGTATGGGTGTCAATCCAGATTTATTGAAGGAAACATCTAAAGAAAAAGAAGAAGAAGACGAAGATGAGGAAGATGAAGCATTAATGGAAGTTAAAGATTTAAATATAGCCAATAAAAATATCGTTAATTTATGGAACCAAACATCAGAAAAGGAAGAATCAGTCATAAATTCACAAAACGAAAATAACGATGATACCACAAATACTGTCATCGTTTCTACAAATACGAAGAAGAGAAGAAAAGAAAGTGGGAAATCAAGTAAGAGGGTAAAAATAGATAGATCGCCTCCGAGTATTACATTAAGCTCATTAGGCGGATTAAATGCAATCATCAGTGAATTAATGGAAGTTGTGGGTATGCCAATTTTGCATCCAGAAATTTATTTATCCACAGGTATTCAACCTCCTAGAGGTGTTTTATTGCATGGCCCACCTGGATGTGGTAAAACAACAATTGCAAATGCATTAGCAGGAGATTTAAAGGTTCCATTTATTAATATTAGTGCGCCTAGTGTTGTTAGTGGAATGTCAGGTGAAAGTGAAAAAAAGCTTAGAGATATTTTTGAAGAAGCCAAAAGTTTGGCCCCATGTTTAATATTTATTGATGAAATTGATGCAATTACACCTAAAAGAGATGGTGGAGCACAAAGAGAAATGGAAAGAAGAATTGTGGCCCAATTGTTAACTTCTATGGATGAACTATCTTTGGATAAAACCGGTGGTAAGCCTGTCATAGTAATCGGTGCAACAAATAGACCTGATTCATTAGACGCTGCATTAAGAAGAGCAGGAAGGTTTGACAGGGAAATTTGTATCAATGTTCCAAATGAAATTGCAAGATTCAATATTTTAGATAGTATGACTAAAAATTTGAAAGTTAATGGTGAACTAGGATTAAAAGAAATTGCCAAAATGACCCCAGGTTTTGTTGGTGCTGATTTAAAATCTTTGGTTACTTCGGCTGGCGTTGCAGCCATTAAACGTATTTTTGGATCACTAGCGACTGTGAAAGCAGCAATAACATCATCAGAAACAGATATATTACAAGGAGATGATGAAATGGATGTTGATAATTGCAATCGCATAAATATCGATGAACACAAGAACAACCGCGCCATTTCCATCAACGAAACTGACAATGATACAGTGGCAGGTGATGATCCTTTATCAATTATTCAAAAATTTTTAATTAAGCATCCAGAACCATTAACAGCGTCACAGTTGGAACCATTATCTATCACGAAAGAGGACTTTTTAACCGCATTACCTACAATTCAACCTACAGCAAAAAGAGAAGGTTTTGCTACTGTTCCTGATGTTACATGGAATAATGTTGGTGCATTAAGTAATGTCCGTGTGGAACTTCATATGGCAATTGTTCAGCCTATTAAAAGACCAGATATTTATTTGAAAGTTGGTATATCTGCGCCAGCTGGTGTTTTAATGTGGGGCCCACCAGGTTGTGGTAAAACATTACTAGCAAAAGCGGTTGCTAATGAATCAAAAGCTAATTTTATATCAGTTAAAGGCCCTGAATTATTGAATAAATATGTTGGTGAATCGGAAAGGGCCGTTAGATTAGTTTTTGCAAGAGCTAGGGCTTCAGTTCCATGTATTATATTTTTTGATGAATTGGATGCATTGGTTCCAAGAAGAGATACAACTTTAAGTGAAAGTAGTTCTAGAGTTGTTAATACTTTATTAACCGAACTAGATGGTTTGGATGACAGAAAAGGAATATTTGTTATTGGTGCAACTAATAGACCGGACATGATTGATCCTGCAATGTTGAGACCCGGTAGACTAGATAAAACTCTATATATTGAACTACCAAATGCTATGGAAAGATTAGAAATTCTGAAAACATTGGTTAGAACGAATGGTACGCCAATCAGTGAAGGTGTAAACTTATATAGTGTTGCACACGATGAAAGATGCCGAAATTTTTCTGGTGCTGATTTATCGTCATTAGTTAGAGAAGCATCTGTCATTTCGTTAAAAAGAAAGTTTTTTACTGGTATTAAAAATGGCGATGAAAATATCGACCAAAATATTGATGACAGTGATTTGGAAGAGATAGTTGTTAATTCTGAAGATTTCGAAAAAGCTTTGGATTCCGTTAAACCTTCAGTTAGCGACAGAGATAGATCAAAATATGAAAAACTGAATAAACGATTAGGTTGGGATAAAACAACAACTGTTCAAGAAAAAATAAATGGACATGATGAAAATTCATTATAATAAGTCGAAATTTTTTTTATTAATTTTTATTTCTGATTATATTTGTAATTTTAATGCTAAATCTAAATATTTAATCAATCAATCGATTATTTTCTAAATGGTGGTGGAGGCATATCGGTGTAATTTGAATTATATAGATAATCCGAAGTTGTAATACCCTTGTACTTTAGAGAAGTGGTATCTATCAAGTCCTCATTTAATTCAGCAATGGAAGAAACACCTAATAATTTCATATCTCTAACCATCTCTTCCTTCAAAATTTGAATTGCCCTTTCAACACCCGGTTGGCCATAACTTGCCATTGCATATAGGAAAGGTCTACCCAGACCGACACCACTTGCTCCCAAACACATTGCTTTTACAATATCCGAACCTCTTCTAATACCACCATCAATAAATATATCAAAATTTCTGTCTAATTTATTTTCTCTTAATAATTTTTTTGACTGTGCTAAAATTTCAATTGGTGGCATAGCAAAATCTAATTGTCTACCACCATGGTTTGATAGTAGACAACCTGCCAAACCAATTTGGGCAGCTTTTAAGACATCTTCCTTCCTTAAAACACCTTTTAGAACAATCGGCAATTTAGTCGAATTTTTAATTTTGATCATGTCATCCCAAGTAATATTATGGTAGGAAACGTCTGTTGATGCAAAAACAGCTAAATCATCATTTGCAGAAGGATCTAAGGAAGCTCTAATTTTATTATCTTTTTCACGATTACCCAGACATGGTAAATCAACATTGATAAATAAAGCAGTAATTTGAGGGTAATTTTTTTCAATATTTGAAATATATTCTTCAGCTTTGTCTAATTGTTCTGGTGTATAGAAATGAACTTGATGATAAGCTTTTTGGTCCTTTTCACAATCATCCATAAATTCTTCCATTGGGAATGATAACTGAAATGGAACCAAATAAGGTATATTTTCCTTACCACAAGCACGTATTAAGTTTTTTTCAGCATCTGGATGAGCCATTGGAGCACCTGCAAACGCAGTACAATAAAATGGCGCATCACTAACAATACCTAAGACGTCATCTGTCTTAGTGGTACATTTGGAAACATCAACTAAACATTTTGGTCTAAAAAAAATTCTTCCAAAAGCATAATGGTTTTCTCTGAGTGAAAATTCATCATCGGAACCTGTCGAGTAATAACCCCAAGTACCTTCAGGTAAAATTTGTTTTGCAACATATTCAAAATCAGAAATATTAAAAATTTGAGTAAGCAATGGCTTATTTTTAATCCTTTCCAGTCTTTCATTTTCTTTCCTTTCTAATATTGAATCTTCGTCTTCTTCTTCGTCCTCTTCTTCATCTTCATCATCGTCGTCTTCTTCTATAACGATAATTCTATGCTTTCTTTTCTTGGAATCATTATGAATTTTAATGGTATTTAAAGATAAATATAACAAACTTAAAGCAGAAAGACCAAATGCAGAAATTAAAAATTTATTAGGGTAATATTTAGCAGATAATCTATAATTATTTGATGAAACGAATCTTTTTGAAGTTCTCGAGAAAACTGATCCCACAGTTTTCAGTTGATTAAAATGATATCTCATTTTATAGTCCGAATCAATAGTAAATTCAACGAAAAAGCAATCAGCGATTAATCTAATCCTAAAAAGAAATAAAAAAAAACGTTTAATGATGAGAAAAGAAAAACATCCAAAGTAGTTCTATTTAAACGGATTTATAGTAAAAACTGATAAGGAGAAAGCATTGTTCAAAAACGGAAAAAGACGCTAAAAAAATTAATCGTTTTCAAAATATAGGAAACCTCTACCGAATTCATTAATTTTTCGGAATCGGAATTTTTACTTCATTTCGAACGTTAATTCATCTTTTCCCTTTTAACAAGCTTGTTTGTACTGCTAGTTAGTACTTTCCCTTTAAAGCGTAGTGATCGATTCTACCAGTAGAAATATTTATGGTTAGGAGCTAGCGATTGCAATAAAAAATAACGGTTAAATGGTATAAAAAAACGTACAGAACAAATAAAAAGAACGTAATATTCAGCGTGAAACCAATAGTAACCATATATATAGGAGAAGTTTGGAGGTCTCGACGACCGTTAAGACATGATTTTTAACGAGTCTGCAATCAATAAGGAGTTGATTTATTATATTTGTATAATGAAAATAAAAACAAAGAATGCTGATAATACAATAAGAAGACAGAAAAGGAAAGAGCAAACTGATAAAAGATGTATAATATGGCCCAATTAATACATTTTTTTTTGGCTTCTTAATTATTAACTCTAATAAAGTGCTGAACTTAGAGCCCAAGTAAACCAAATATAATATACCTCAACACTCAACAACCTAAGCCCTACTACACTGTACTTCTGTAGTTATATCATACCGTCATCATACCTCGTAATCAACATAATGGGCTGAAATCGAAAAGATAGAACGCGAAAGCTCAAATTGGAAAAACGCCAACTTTTACTCACTCAATTACTATAATAATTACATTTACACTCCTTATATTTTCGTATTCTTGGACTACAGTCTTATAATAACTATGGATACTGAGTCATCTAATAGTGTTATCCATATGTTGCCCACACCAGCAACTACAACCCAGTCTAAAAAAAAATTAAACCAAGAGGATAGCATAATAAAAGTATCTTCACCACCACCCACTACTACAAGCATGTCGATGTCAATGTCGATGGCAATGGCAACACCGATGGCAATAACATCACAGCCTACTCCAACATCATCACAAGGAACTGATATAGATAATGAATCCATTATTGATAATAATATAATTTCAGATGACAGTATCAACAACATTATTAACAATAGAACAAAAATTAATATTGATCAAGTAAATGACGATGTTGTGAATTTACTAAACAAGATTGATATTCTAGAGAATGAAAATGAAATTGACATTGAAAATAAAAATGTTAATGACAATAGCAGTAGAGTTAAAAATAAAAACACCGACATTTCTGTTAGTGAACTAAAAGAAATTCTAATATCAATAAAACAAACAATTTTAAGATTAAATTTAAAAAATAATTTAATCAGAAGAGAACTAAGTTCATTAAAGGAGGAATATCAAATTGAGAGAAGGATATTATTAAAAAGTATTGAAAATACTGAACGTACAAGTAGGCTAATTAAGAATGAAAATAATGAAATTAATAATAAAAATTTGAAATTGATCAAATACATTAAACTATTAAAAAACGAAAAAATACATAATTTACACAACGAAAATATTAAATTACACGAAAAAATCAGTTATCTAGAAAAAAATAAGAAAAGGAAGAAAGTTGATATTAATGACGAGATTCATAATGAAGCTAATAATAATGATGAAAACGAATCACTGAAATCTCCAACGGGCAATATGTTAGATACATTAGGCAAACTAGCATCCAGAGTTTTGGAGGACGAGGAATTTATAACGAACAATATTTAAAAACCTACAATCCTGTAACAGCATTTATAAACAGTTTCTTAATGGCAATATATCTATATATATATATCCTATATAAATTGGATAATTTGTTAGTTCACTAACAACGATAATCTTGTCGCGATTTTATATTTTTTTTAAAAATTTTTGAATTTATCACACAGCAAATTTCTCACCTTCGTTGTCATTTTTTAAATATCGACGCAATAATAGTTTATTTTGACTTAAGTAACTCCAAATTCAATTAAAACAAATATGTCTTCGTTATTAGAGAAATCATTAGATGACATCATTGGATCATCAAGTCCACGTAATCAAGTATGTATAGCAGGGTTAAATGGATTCAGAACGAGGGATTAATTTATTAAATAAGTTATGCCGATAAGGTATATAACTAACATTAAACTCTTTAAATTTAGAAACGTAATAATAGCAACAAGAGACAATCAAAAAGAGTCAATCCAAATTCAAGAATAAATAAAGGATATAATAAACATAAGAGACCATTTAAAAGATCTTTACAATTACCATTACAAGATCCAAATAGCGATAATAAAGAACCATATTTACGTGTTTCAAATTTACACCCACAATTAACAGAAAAGGATTTAAAAGGATTATTTGAAACAATTGGACCTATAGAGAAGGTTAATTTACAATTAAATACTCATGGTGAGTCAACAGGAATCGCATTTATTGAATTTGAAGATCCAAATAATGTTGATATTGCAATTAAAAAATTTGACGGTAGAAGAGCCGCTGGACAAATTATTAATGTGGAAAATGCAATGCCACTAATTAATAGAATCAGCAATAATAATACTAACAGCAGGTTTGATAAGAATAAAGGTAAAAATAAATCGAATAAAAAAATTTCAAAAAAGAGTCTGGAAGATTTAGATAACGAGTTGAATCAATACATGGGGGGTAAAGCAGAACAAACGGAACACTCTCAAGAACACTCTCAAGAAGAGCAAATCCAAAATCAGGTTCAGAATCAAACTCATGATCTAGCTCATAATCAAGTTCAAGCTCAGGTTCAAGATCAAGTTAGTGCTAATAATAATCAAGAACCTTTTCCGCCAGCTGAAAATGGCGAAGAAATGACCTTAGATTAGGTCGGTTTAACTTTACAACGAATTTTAAATTATAATGTACTATGTTTTTATTTCTTATTTACAAGTTTAAAATCTTTTCGTTTTTCAAATAAAAGAATAATATATATGAACAAAACTAATATTCACTTTAAATAAATAATTTTTTTTCTTTATTAGCATTGCCTTGTTTCTAAACCTTTGTTTCTTTTTTTTTTTCAAATTACAGACATTAAAAAAGAAAAAAAAAATACAAACACAGCATTGAATTTAATAATTATTTTAGGTTAGACACTTAATGAGAAGAAGAACCTAAAACAACAGCTGGTGGACAACCTAAGTAACCCTTAATAGAACCGTATAAGGCGAATTGTAAAGAGGTTAAGGTACCAACCATGACCAGTCTTGTTGGTAAACCAGCGAAAGAACCGATAACACCTAATTCCTTAGCTAATTGACCTAATAAATGAAGGGTTGATTGACCTGGAGCCTTTTTAGTCTTGTTAACCTTAGATAATAAGGTATCAGCAGGTTGGGAAACGAAAGCGGCCATACAACCAGCAATAACACCAGCACCTAAGTTAATACCAGTAACAGCAAGGGAGGATAAGTCTTCTTTTGGAGTTGGGACAAACTTGTAAATTGCTTCAGAAGCTCTTTCATAAGTTAAGAATTTAGCAATATTATAAGGAATTTGTTTGAATAAAATTGGGGTGAAACCAGAGTAGAATGAACCGACACCTTCTTCTCTTAAGATTCTTGAAAAACCACCAACTAAACCGTTAGCAAAAGTTGGTTGAGAGACTAATCTAATTCTGGTGGCTTCTAAAGGACATAAAGCAATATCAGCAAAGAATTCAGCAATGGCAGCAGAACCAATGTAGACAGCATCTTTATAGTTAGCAGCGGTTTCGTAACCTAAGTTATCGATGAAAATTTTCTTAAATAATTCATAACCACCGAATTTGAAAGCACCTTGAATAGAGTAACCCAGGACAGTTGGACCTAAACCGGTTAATAAAGCACCAGAACCTTCTTGAGCAACAATCTTCTTTAAGGAACCAAACATACCAGTGTTGTAAACAGTTGGTTCTAATTGAATTCTGGTTTTAATAACATCAATTGGGGTCATTGAACCGTGGGTAATACCACAACCAATAGCACCTGCTAAAGCAAATTTAGCATAATCGGTGACGGTGAAATCTGGGATAACTGGGACAGCAACTGGGGTAGCAGCAGACATTTCTAAAAATTATTTAATTTATAAAGGGAATACAAGAATCTGATTAAGAAATTAATAAAGAACTAATTAAACCTTATAGAAAAAAATAATTAGATAAAAGGTAAGTAAGAAATAAAGAGCTCGCTCGTCGAGAGGAGTTGTTGTTGCAAATTCAGTAAATCCAGTAGAAAAACTGATCTGGCGAATGAGAGCGGCCTCTTTGTTTAATTTGCCGCACCGCATTGATAATTTATGAATATGAACCATTACGTTATCGATTAAAAAACTGCCACTTATGAGTAACACATGAACATCAAGTTTTTAAGGGTTATTAATTTACGCTTTATACACAATTTTTTTATTCTATATTACATTCTATTACATTATATTATAGCGAATTACAATCAAGTATCCGATAACCCATAAAACGGTAAACATTAAAAAAGAGTGAAAAATAATCGCGCATCGCCAAATCCGCACACGTTTCTCAGATCTGTGGCTGGTGAAGACAGCCTATATGTGGCTGATGGGAGAGTAAATGCTCTTTTTATTGGCAGGCGGATTCACGATGTTTGGTATCTTATGCTTTATATGTAGTATCTATCGAATTTCATTACATAGGATTAAAGAACTAGTAGCCTTTACAAAATTCAAACCGTTTTTTTTTGCTGGAACGGTATGGTGAAAAATAAATAATTGATGTCAGCATATCTAGCACGTACAATGAATGTGCCGTTCTATGCTGCAAAAAGAACTCTGTCATTTTACAATGGCGTGTCACTAAGTGGGGATTTCATTCACAAGAGAAAAACAAGGTGTGAGTGAATAGTGAATTCCACAGTCAAACAAGCAAGGAAACTAATAGTCTCTTCTATTAATACAATTTGTAGCAATAAAGTATTGATACATAAGTAAGTGATAAATTCAATGATATTTAGTTCTATTTTCGTTCTGTTTTAACGTTGTCAGCAATTTCCAATATATTTCAATGCTAATATACACCGGTTTTTTTATTTTCATTGTGTTGGTTGGTTTTTCGATTTTCTCTGTTGAGTGACGTTGACCAAGTTAGGTTTGAATTTATTCAACTATTTATCTAATGAAGCAATCTATTATTAATCTAACCGTTATGATCAGTTTCTTTGCATTTTTTTCAAGAATAACAGAACATTTAATTATACCGAAGATCCAAATTCGTTAGATTTTTTTTACTAACATTCACCATCTTTTTTTATTAGAATTAAAAATGTCTGAAGTTATCGAACAAAAACAAGTTGCATCAGCACCATCATCAGAATTAATCAACGCTAAATGGGATGTCGTCATCTCAAACGGTATTGTTAAGACTGGTTTAGGTTTCGGTGCTGGTGTTATTGCCTCTGTTTTACTATTCAAAAGAAGAGCTTTCCCTGTTTGGCTAGGAATTGGTTTTGGTCTTGGTAGAGCTTATTCTGAAGGTGATTCTATATTTAGAGAAGCTGGTTTAAGAAAAATTAATGCTTAATTAATGTTCCCATTGGTTAACTAAAATAGGAACTATGTTTTTAATTAAATGGTTCCTGACTTTGTGTTATTTTTGTTATCACTCTTTTATTCTTTCTTGTCTTTTCTCCATATCTTATATCATTTTTAGTATATTAGAAAAAATTATTTATTTGTTATATTCACTTAAAATATTTATTTATATATTCAGTTTAAAAGTAAAAGCAAAGGGAATCGATGTTTAAATGAAACACGGACGATATATTCTCACGTAATGTAGATGATTAGTCTCCTAGGTAAATTAAGAAAATTCCGTAGTCACGCTAGAAGTTGGAAGTTTACTTTTTGACTATTTAAATCTCTAATTTTGAACTATCCCTCCGAGTAAATTACTGAGCATATTTCTATCTTTTGTCTGATTTAGGCAATTTCTCGAAGAAATACGAATACCCATTCATTAGGGATGAATACATTTCATTTATTTTGTTGAAACTAACCTAGACTTCGGATCCTTGATTTACTGTAGGTTATAAGAAGCTTTCTTTACAGGCCTGTTCACTAGCACAATAAACTGATGACAGTGAAGCGTATAATGTAATAAATTCGATTTTTCATTATCTTCTCTAATAACTAGCTTTGTGTCAATACATTTAATAGTGCTATATTTATATTTATGTAAATTTCCAAATATTTCCCTACAAGTTATTTAATCATCACCCTGTATCAAACGCAAAAATTCTGAATACATCAATTCGACAAATTTGTGAAAGAAATTTAGACATCAAAAGCGTCTATTTTAACGAAACTAGCTTATTAAGGCTAACTGATAAGCAAGTTGAAGCAGAGCATTAAGTGTTTCATTGAGATTATTATAACCAAGCAGAAAACCCCGACTTCCTTTTGACTCGTTCCAAACGAGTCATCAGAAATCACAAAAATCCAGCAGAGGTCAAACAAAAGTCAGTAGAAGTCAATAGAAGTCGGTAGAAGTCAAGCAACAAATTGACTTGGATTAGTTTTTTGTTTGACTTCTTCCCATTATATAGAGGTTCGAGGGTTACCAAATAAGGCGGTGAAATGACTTCTTAAACATTTCCCCGTTGCAGTTTTTCAGATAAAAATCTCCGTGAATAGAACCGATATGGGGTTTTAAAGTTAAACTACATTCATTCATGTGTCAAAAATACTTTATAACATTTGTAATCGTCTTATATTAACTTAAAGATAGTTCAACTAACCCTCAACACTAACCCTACTTTAATTTGTCCAATAATATTGCAGAGATTTATTCCTCACTGCTATCCGAATTACTGGAAAAAAAGATCTGGATCAACCAATGAAAAATATGTAGAAGACAGTTTTGCTTCCGGAACACGACCTTTATTTTAATCTTCGGATATTGATAAAGTATCAATCTTGATACTGATTTTATATTTTATGGTTTTTTTTTTGATTATTTTTTGGTCTTTTTCAATATTTAAAACTAAATTTGATTAAAACTAGTATACATAACTATTATATAAAGATCTAATGCTGCTAAAACGAAATAATGACTCATTATCGTGCGTAGTTAATTACTATTAAAGGCGCACTTTTCATGCGGATTTTCCGCCCAGAAGGTGCGCTCTGATGTTTATTGTAGAAACAATCTTTCAGTTTTTGATCGGATTAGTCAACGATTATTATAAATACCATATCTATTCCCAGTTTATGTTACTGGTTTTAAAATTATTGGATTGTAATGTTTTTTTTTTTTTACCTTTCATTTTCTTATAACTGCTAACTAGACTATATTGAAGAAAAAATGTCAGAAATAGAAGAACAAATTTACCCAACCCACAACGAATTTAGAAGTGACACTTTTACTGTTCCAACTCAGTCAATGCTTTCCGCTGCTCTCAATTGTACTGTTGGAGATTCTGTTTATAAAGAAGATCAAGATTGTCTTGATTTGGAAGAAAAGGTTGCTAAATTAACCGGTAAAGAGGCAGCTTTATTCTGTTGTTCTGGTACAATGTCAAACCAGATCGGTTTAAGAGCCCATCTATTTCAACCACCACATCGTATTTTATGTGATTATAGAGGTCACGTTTATGCTCACGAGGCTGGCGGTCTAGCAACTTTATCTCAGGCAATGGTTACGCCTGTAATTCCTTCTAATGGTAAATATTTAACTTTAGAAGATATTATTGATAATTTTATACCTTCGGACGGTGATATTCATATGGCTCCAACTAAGGTTATTTCATTAGAAAATACTTTGCATGGTATAATTATGCCGTATGAAGAAATCGAGAGTATTTCTTACTGGTGTAGAGAAAATAATATTAAATTACATTGTGATGGTGCTAGATTGTGGAATGCATCTGTTGCCACCGGTATTTCAATGCTTGATTATTGCAAACTATTTGATTCCGTATCATTATGCTTATCAAAATCATTAGGTGCTCCATTTGGTTCAATCTTAGTTGGTGATAAGACTTTTATTGAAAAGGCTAATCATTTTAAAAAGCAAAATGGTGGTGGTATTAGACAGGCTGGTATGTTGGCAAAAATGGCATCAATTGCAATTGATGAAAACTTAAATAAAATAAAAATCTCTCATGATCTTGCTAAAGATTTTTCATTATTTTGTGAACAGAATAATATTGCTCTGGAGTGTCCAACAGATACAAATTTCGTGTTCTTAGATGTTAAGAAAATCAAATTAAATCCACATTCTTGGTCAGAAAATTCAAAAAAGTTTAATGTTAGAACCATGGGTAATAGAATTGCTTTTCATTTTCAAAATACAAAAGAGTCCGTTGAGAATTTGAAAAAAGCTCTGCTAGAAACTTATAATTATTCTTTAGAACATCCATACGTTACTAGAGGTGCTGTTAGAATTTACAGGTCGAATTCTAATAGTTCGGATAAAACAATGTGTGAAATAACAGAGCAATCTAAAAAGATTTAACTTATCTAAGAATACCCATTTGTACAATATAATTTCAATACCCGGCGAGTCAATTAATACAGTTTATATAATCAAGCATATACTTTATAAGATGCATTTAAAATAAAAAGTTCTTTCGATTTTTAGAAAATTAGTAGAATTCGGCAAAGTAAAAAAAAAAGACATAACAAAAACAGTAAAAACTAATGGCTTGTCCAAATAACCCATACGGAGGAAAAAAACTCAGACTAAATTTTCACGAACCCGCATTCTTCTTTCCTAGTTTTCATTTATGATTTTTCAACATCAAAATCAAAACATTCCTTTAAATTTAGGATCATAGATTATTATTTACGGACTATAGTTTGCTATAGCCACTGATTTTCTACTCATATAGCATTGCTTACTTCTACTACAGTTTGCCTTAAAGGAATTATCTTGAAGTTTTCCTGGGATAATTTAAATAATAATAATATAATATAATAAATTATGCTAATATTACTCATAATTGCTATAGCAGGATTATTATGGCTGGCACATAGATTTTCTGTTCTATTATCTGTTCCACTCGAAAATTCAGTTAAAGCTTTGAATATAAACGTTCCAAACGTTCCATTAATTTCGGTGGATAAAGTTACTCATTCAAGTATGGTTTTACATTGGGATGTTACAACAAATAGCAACAGCGAGGAAGAAGACTCAAATACTGTAGAATCAAAAGATCAAAGTATATCACAACCACAAATAGTGCCACAACCTCAACCTCAACCAGTTGATGCACCGCCGATTCTTACCCACGTCTTAGCAAATTCCATTTCTCATTATGTCTTATATATAAATGGTATTCAAGCGGCAATAATAAATGGTAGACAAAACTCGTGTATATTAGAAGGCTTATCTCCAGATAGCAACTATCAAGTTGATTTAGTTGCTTTCAATATGACTGACTTCAGATCCAAATCCTCACCCATCTATGTTAAAACGGCTGCAAACCAGATTAATAAGGATGTCAATGTTTCAATAATTGACCATCCTGATGAGTTAATCAAATGCTTGCTTCCTGAAAATGAAAAGGAAAATATTGTCAGGCATGAACCTTTCAAACAATCTACTCCAATAAATCGGTCTCGTAGTAATACGTTAGATATAGCCGAAAATAATGGAGTTTCACACAGCAACAACAACAATAATGAGAATAATAAAGAACACCCACATTTAATTGAAGATATTAATGAACTAAAATGGTTGCTTGAGGGTGGATTAGACGAAGTCAAATCATTAATCAACTCTTACAAAGAAACTGAAGCTGAGTTCAAAGAAGAAGAAGATAGTTTAATTGTTGCTAGAGATGAAGCAAGAGAAAGAAGAAAATATGAAGATAATAATAGGTCAAGTTTAAGACAAGAAATTAAATTATTAGAAGAGCAACGTTTAAAAGCTGACAATAGGCTTTCAGCAGACCAGCGTAAACTTGCATTACGATTGAAAAAAATTGAACAAAAGGAGAATCAAATTAAAACTTGGAGATCATTCATGAAAAAATTACTTGAAGAAAAAGAAGTCATGGTTAAGGAAGGTCCATTGGAATTGGAAAATTTAAGATTACAAATTCAGGAATTAAATAAAGATATTTTTTCAATTCAAACTGAATTGCATGACGTCGAAGAAGATCTTAGAGACGAATTATCCAATAGAAAACGCTTAGATCATGTGAAACAAAAGTTGGATTCCTTGTTTGCGGATTTAGAATTGAATATAGACAACCAAACCGGACTTCTGAAAGCAGAAGGGGTATTATTGTTTGAAAAATTGATTGAACTTCAGCCATCATGGGAAGCTGAACTTCGTAAAGAAATAATAACAATCGATGAAGAAGCTGAAGCAAATTGGAGATCATTACAACAAAATGAATTTAATAGGGTTGAAAATATTAAAAAACAAATTGAAGAACAAAAGAAATCGGTGGATGATCGTGTCAGTAATAGCTATCTGAAACAATATGGTACAAATTCTAAAACTAATAATGATGCCAACAATTTGAATTTCAAAAGTAATACATTTAATGGAAATTCTTTAAATAGTATTATTCGCCCGAGATTACAGTCTACCAATTCTTTTCAGGGAATAAAATTATCACCCGAAAATCAGCTTGTTCAAATGGATTCAGATGGTCAAAATGCTTCTACTGCTTCAAATAAGTTCAATAGCACTACAGGACAAATGGTTTGGAATGGTGCAAATAATAATTCTAATAGTATGAATCTATCTCTGACTAATAAAACCACACAAATGTTACAAAGTGAATCTAATGTTCCAATTTCCCCTGATGTTAACTTTTTATTACCTCAGAATTTGATTGAAGGTAGTGATTTAGTTAATATATTTGATAATCCATCCAACCCATCCAGTCTGAACCAACCCACTCTCCCAACGGCTGCTAATAATACAGCTTCTAATACAGTGTCACCCAACATATCACAAGTTGGTTTCGATTTATCCAAAAATAGTGGCTTGGATTATATTCCAAAAGTTTTAAATACTCCTCAAAATAATAGAGTAACACCACTCGGTGCTTTAACTAGTAGTGCCAACAGCAATAGTTTATTATCAAGCAGTGTTCCAATGAATATTTTGAATTCGCCACAGTCTTTTCATACTACTCAGCTACATACATCAGATAGTATGATTTCTCCCAGTTTATTGGATATGTCAGCCCCCGCTTCATCATCTCCTTTTAATTCCAACACTCCTATAAATTTAAGTCTCAAGAATTCAGTCAATAATTCGAATTCTCAAGGAAATGATTTAGATGACTTATCGGTAATGTTCAGCCAAAATTCCATGTTTGATCCTTTTGCGACAACAAATTCGAATGTTAGTAATGATAAGGCGATCAATTCATCTCATTATTCCAAGCTTTTAAGTACATTGGGTAACTCCTCTAAAACTTCTAACAAAGTTGTTGGTTCTGAAGATACAATGGGCGACTATAAGAAGAATTCACTTGATTTTTCGATTTCAAGGGCTAGAAGTACTAGTTTTGGTTCTAGTATTTGGAGTAATAATAATAATTCCAAAAATACAAATTGGGCACCGAATCCTTTTAGCTTATTAGGAGCTCCAATTTCAATGGTATCCAATGGTGCCAATTCTAACTTGAACCAAAATTTGGAAGAATCGAAATCTAGTTATATTGATAATAATAGTTTGAAAGATAATAGTTCTTTACTTCCCGAACATTCAAGACATATTTCACAACAGTCAATCTCATCAATTTTTTCCGATGATAATGAAGACTCATTTAGGGAGAATCAAGCTGCCTCCCCATCATTTTTAAAAACAAAGTTATTTAAATTTAGTGCAAGCCCAACTAAAAATAAAAATAATGATACGGATAACATTTCTATGGACAGCTGTGAACACACTAACTCAAATAATAATATTACTAGTAATACTCAGTCTCATCATCGTTCAAATTCAACTAGTGCCTCCGGATTCTTAGGTTCTGGATTCGGAACTTCAAGATTTTTTAAATTACCTCGTAAAAGCTCGGCAGCTTCTCAACAATCCTCTATTGTTCTAGGCACATCAACTTTGAATGAAAATACCACTGGCACAAGCCCAGCATTCAGTGCTAATAATAACTCCACTGGAAGTGCTTCGGTTAATAGTGCTGAAGCTACAGGGTTAAATTTTTCTCCTGCTAATGCGACTTCGGGAAGCTCTTCTTCGAGTGGAGGATTTATGAGCAGGAAATTAAGTTTTGCTTTCAAAAGAGATAAGGATAAGGATAAAGATAAGGATAAAAATGGTAAAATTGACGAAGAAAGTATGTAGATATATAAACTTCTCTAAAAAGTAAATTTATGATTTCTAGATAAGTATGATGAGATTCTTGACCCAGTTCAAAAATGATATTAAATTTTTCATTATTTAAAGAAAACAATGGAAAACCGTAAAAAAAAAAGATTAATCAGATATTTGTGTCTATATATATGAAGTAAAAGTGATAAAGGTAATTAAAATATTAATAGAAAATGGAGAAAAAATTATAGATCTATATCCTTCCACTCAACTTTTATCATTCTATCAAGTTTATATGGATCTGAATTCTTCAAAATTCTATTTTTTTCAGCTTCCCATTCGCTTCTAACTTCTACAAATCCAGCATCCCAATTTTTATCGTATATTTCTCTAAGAATCCCTTCTTTTTGAGCTCTTTCTTCCTCTTCGGCCATCCATTTCATATGCTTTAAATCATCATTTGAAGGCTCGTAAATGTGCCAAATAACATAATGAGGTAACCCAACAACTTCAAAATGCATCTGCTTACACATTTTACCAAAACCTTCAGTTTCTGCATGCTTAAGAAATGAAAACGCAGGGAAATGCGCACCATATCTGAAAACTTTTGCTTTAGCCAAAATTGAAACCCCACCAATACCATCTAGTTGCATTTCCGTCTTAGGGTCACCATATGGATCTCTTAAATATGCCAAATGTGGCCTCCATGTGGCATATTCTGGATAACCTTCAACAATAACTCCCTCATCGTCTAAGATTGAAGCAAGTTGTAATCCCCCATCACTTTCTTGCCAAGAATTTAAATCGTATGGCTGCTGTCCACCCAACCAATCTGGTAAAGGTCTCCAAACATTTGGAACTATAACATCTTTATCATGACTCATTAAATCTTCTAAAATTGTGGTCGGGATTGTTTCCACATCAACGTCTCTCCAATAAACCCAAGAATGATGTGGTTTTAGAGCAACTGATGTTAGCCAATTTCTAGCTCTGGCCATATTTTTACGTCTTGGTCCTTGAGCAGCAAACCCATGTCTGTCACTAAAACCTTGACCAACTGATTGACCGAAATCTTTTTCAAAAATTTCAATTTCACCAAATGGAATTTGAGAATCGGTATCGCTTTGTATTTTTTTTAAATGATCTCGTAAAGTGCCCATAGTATCATCTTTTGAATCTGAAACCAAAAATGCTATATCAATTAGATTATGTGGATATGTCATATTTTTCATATGATCGAAAAACATTGGTAAATGCTCTGAAGCATCCCTCAACGGAACTAAAAATAACACCCTCTCGCCATATTGCCAAGCATTGGGTTTATTTGTAACATCTTCCTTTAGATCTATATATTCTATATTAAATGAGTCCTGAAACGCTGGACGATATAAGGATGGTGTCGTGTCATATCTTTTCGATGAAACAAAAAAAATCAATACTAAGGTCACAATAACACATAGTATTGGTACTATACTTCTCAGATGTATTGATTTCAGTGACGCAATACTAATTTAATCTGGTTAGTAACTATGCTTATTTATCATAATAAAATAAAATCATGCAGGAACATACTTATTAAGCTTGAACATGTTTGAAATGCTTTAAAATATGTATATAGAAAAGCGCACTCAAAAGTTATTGCTTACTGGAAGTCACTAGTCTTCGTAATTAATAACGAGAATATAATACTATCGGTTTCTGAATATATAAATGTATATATATACTGAAATGATTTGTAGTTTTATTCTCAAGAAATAAGAAAACATGAATACGAGGGATAAAAATAAAAAACGATTTGAATATGCAAGAAAAAAAAAACAAAAAAAAATTCGCTGTCGTTCTCTATTTTTAATGAAACTGCTTAAACAACTTACTTAATAATATTACACACAGATCACCCTTTTAGATGGTTTTTTAATTGGTGGAGGAGCCTTTTTCTTCACAACTGGTTTCATTCGCTCGTTTTCATATGAACATGAGGATGACTGTGAAGATGCTGAAGACCTCGAAAACACAGATTTATCATATCCAAAACTTCTTAAGCTTGAAGAGTCATCATTGAAATCTGTTTTACCTGAGCCTGAACTTATTCTGGAGCTTGAAATATTTTTAGGTAATCTTCTTTTTGGTCCCCTGACTCTATTTTTTGTTATATGGTTTAATTTTTGACCTTCGTTATCCAATTCCGAATTATCCAGCGTCCTTGATTTCACTGCGATGTTTGTAGTGGATTTGAAATTAGCAGGAATACCTTCCGATGTAGTCATCATAGGTAATCTCACCGGCGCTGGGCCTTTAGCTAAACCAGGTAGGGCAAACACTGGCAGTGTTTGAGCTCTTGGAGTAGGAATAAAACGAGACTGTAAGTTTGATGAACTTCTTGATTCATTATTTAATTTTGAGGTATTATTATTGTACATTGAAAAATTCAAGTTCTCTAAGCCTGATGGAGTTCTGCTGACTATAATTGATTTTGTAAGCGGTTTTTCAATTTCGAACTCTATAGTTTTCGGTTTCAATTTCGGTTTTGTTTTTTGATTAATCGCTTGATTAGGTTTAAATTGAGATTTGGTCTTAGGTTTGGGCTTTAAAGCTGGTGGCTTCGGTTTTGCCTTACTCAGAAATTCCATCTCAAGAGGTGTTTCAACTTGGCGAATATGATGAGACTTTATATCTAACCGTGGTTTAGGTTTCATGATACTTTCCAAAGTGATTGCTTTTGGTTCATTAGAACTTCTCTTCTTGACCTCAAATTCAGAATCTAGATTAATAGAGTCAATTAGTTTAGATAATTCAGCCTCTTGGGGTTGTTTTACATTTTTTGTAACATTATTATCCAAAGGTTCTCTTCTTGCCCTTAAATTAAGGATTGGGATATCGATTTGAATAGGTATTATTTCGGGTGTTGAAGTTGGACTAGCTAACTTTTTTAACTCAGGAGCTTTCTTTGGTACTATAGGAGGAAGTTTCTTTTCTTTACCATATGATTTGTTCATCATGTACTAAACACTGGTAATTAACTGCCAACAATGATTGATGCAACTTAAATCCTCAAAATTCAGACCATCACAATAAGCAACTAATTATTATTTATTGGTGTACGGAAGTATATTTTTATTTTCTTTCAAGTCGTCCTATAATATTTTTAATGATGAAACCGTTCTTTTCGATTATTGCTGCTACAAAAAGATCACGATTTCTTACTCAACCATTCTATATTGTAATCAAATATAATGATTTAAAACTACTCATATTTATTTTCAAATTTTTGTAAGATTTTTATTTTCGTTTGGTATTCGACAAATTCAAAAATTGATTGAAGTTTTATTTATAAGGTTTAATTCTAAAATGTTGGAGATGTTTTTATGATAAATCAACTATTCTGCATCGAAATTAATCTTTTTAGACAATCTATTCAGTTAATAATTGTAACTAGCTTATTTTAATTGTGTTGTTCCATTGTAAAATTCTAAACATTTGTTGTGGTATTACTAATTTCAAGAAAATATTTCTTTTCGATTAATTCTCAATGTTCCGAATACCCCTTATTTACATCCGCTCACATTCCTTATCCCATATGAAGAATATCGACTGGAACCTGGAGAAATTGTATAGATAGTCAATTAATATGGTTCTTATTTTAAGGTTAATTAATGCCATTCCATCTTTGTCTTTACATGCTTAGCTCCATTGGAAGAAACCAATGAAATCAAAGTAACTAAAGCTAATGATAATATATATAATCCACAATCATTTAGTTGGATTGTCTGGACAAAGGATGAACAATTACAATTAGTCACAATTAAAACCCAATTGTCTACGTAAACAACGTTTTCCTACTTTTTAGTTTCTAATTATCTATCTACGGGACACACCTGTAATCGTTCCTCCTGTGAGAGTTATCCTCATCGTCATATGTTGGAACTAGATGATTACATTAACACTTCACACTACTGGAGGAGGTATGGGTGGGATTTCAATATAAAATTCTTCATGTCCTAATATTTTGCTTGCCAACAAAACATGATATGGACATAACATAAATTAATATCCAATAATAAGAACAGATGCTATTTTATCTTATCAGAAACTGAAAAATGAAATTGACAAGTGTTAATAATAAAATTAATGTTGCTATTACACATGGAATTGTGAAAATTATGTTTAATTTGAAAATATAATAATAGCAAATGTCTGAATAGTTGAAAAGAATCAATTGATTGGTTGATAATTATTTTATAGTATTATTATATAAATTAATTCTCTCTACTAAAAGAAACTTTAAAAGATATACATATATTAGAACAAGTAGAATGGGAATTTACTTATTCTTATAGACAAAGATTTTGACACAATAATTGATAATAAACATGAAACATAAACTTTTTGATAGATTAATGTTTTAGATAAGATGAAACCACTCTAGTGTTTCATTTTATGTTGTGACTCAAACATTTGCTATTATTATCCTTAAATTATAACATAATTTTCACAGCTATTACACTTTTTCAAAATTAAACATAATTTTCACAAAATATCCTAATATAAAATGTTTTTTTCTATCAGAGGATGGGATAGCTAACCTGGATATCTTCTACCTTAGGCACGGTTATAAAATAACCAATACAGATAGATTTGCCACATGACATCCCCTCTAGCCTCGGTTACGAGGTCTTAAACCGTTAATAAAAAAACAGTACTTACCGTTGTTTTGGTATTAGCTAATTTGAATATGTGTGGCTTAGGTCTGATGAACTACTTACTTAGTTGTATTATTTCTAATAATGAATCCTTAATTAAAAGAAACTAAACAAGATATAAAATTATACAAAATAAGTGGGAAAATACGTATTCTTATATACAGCAACTTAACACAATAACTGTGGAATTTAATTGTGCTGACACTGATAAACATGAAATTAATTTCATGTGTAATAGCAGTATTAATTTTATTATTAACACTTGTCAATTTTATTTTTAAGTTTACTGACAAGATGAAATAATATCTTTTCTTTTGATTACTCTGATAAGATGAAACAATATCTTAGATATCAAATAATATGTTCTTGTAATTATTTATGCCATGGAACAAAATTTATGTCATAATGTGTCTATTAACTCATGACATATAATTTATGTTCTGACATTTTCGTACGTATCAGCTAAGTATAATTTAAGCACTATATCCTTGAAATCTCGAATTCAGTAAAGCAAGGGAATTTTTCACGTCATAAAAATGACCGGGTGGCCAAGCTGGTTAAGGCGTGCGACTGTTAATCGCAAGATCGAGAGTTCAATCCTCTCCCTGGTCGTTGTTTAATTTTTTTTTTATCGAACTCTGTTCGAAGGACATAACTTATTTTAATGAACAAAGTCACTAATAAACATAATAAACATAATAATCGTATAAATAAAGCCAATGTCTAAAACATTACAAAATAAAATTACGTAAAATTAACAAAAAGGAGTGAACGAATTTAAGCCAAAATGACTCTAAAAGTTGCAATTTCGAACGCTCTCAATTCAATAATAAATTCATTTTTGACAGAATCAAATTCAATTTGTTTCATTTCTTCTTCTAATAAGTTGGTCTTAACAACATTTTTAATTTTTTGGCCAATTTTAATGGTTGACTTACCAACACCACCTAATGCTTCATAAACTCTTAAAATCAAGGTCTGAGAACCAACATACAACTTAGGCAAGTTCGTCATCAATGAACCTTTATCATCAACATCATAGTCGTCTTCACCTCTTTTAATATTGGACATAATTAAATTATTGTTACCTTCAATAGTAATCAACTTTTCAAAGCCAGATAATAGTTTTTCGCCTTTCTTGGAAACATACAGCTCAGAGGGCATACGCTCATTGAACTCCCAACCGGCACGAACAGTCTCCGCACCTAGTGCACCTAAATGAGGAATAATAGCATAACTAAAGCTATGGTCGCCAATATCTGCCTTTTCATCTGGATATTTTGGAGCACGAAGTAATGAAAGAGTCATGGTATTTCCATGAACAGAGCCACCATATTTATTATTGTTGATAATTGAAACACCATAGTTGAAATCTGAGAAATCAACAAATTTATGTAAACAACATTCAAATTTTGCAACATCCCATGAAGTATTATAATGTGTTGGTCTTTTAGTTATACCAAATTGAGTTTCATAACTTGCCGTTTCTGATGTAATGGTAACTGGAAATTGGACCTTGAGGAATTGATAAGTCTCATTCCAGACGACATTGCATTTGAATTCAAGTTTAGAAGTCTCGGATAGATCATTGGCACCAGCCAAACAAATCAATGTAGTAATTTTACTTGTTGGAGAGAGTTCATGTTCAACTTCTAAAGCACTCATTAATGGTCCTTCCCATTTGATGGAGCATTTACTGGATTTGGTTATATACCTGAATTTCTCCAAAGAGAAGAGCTCTGTATCCCATGCAGGAAAATTCAATGGAGTATCAGAGAACATAACAAATTGATTACCACCTTTCATATGTGCATTATCAATAATTTCACGACCTGTGACCAAATCACGAAGACTCAAAATTAGACCGTTATCATCAATAGTTGCGCACAATTTACCATTTTCCATAACATAAAATCCGTCTTTAGTTTGAGTAATTTTGGAAGGATATTTGATTGAATCAGCAATTGGTTTCATAATTGTAGAACCCGAAAATCCTATAAAGTTGCTTTCATTCGATCCTTGGGAAAATGCAACCAAATCAGAAGGAATAGATGCAACCGTCTCAATAGTAGTTTTCTTCCAAGGTAAAGTACTAACTTTGACTAGTGAAGAATCCTTGGAACATCTTTTCTCGGTTATGCCAAATTGAGACAAAGCATTTTCAATCAACTCTTTTTCCTTTTTAACAACATCAGCTAACATAGGCCAGACATCTTCAGTGTAAACTTTGTTAATACACGAACCTGGCAAAACATCATGAAATTGACAAAGACAAATAGTCTGCCATAATTGCTCAATTTTAGCTTGCGGATATTTATAACCTTTAATTAACACAGAAGCTTTGGTTGCCAAAGTTTCAAGATTATGCATAATCAATTCACTTGTTCTCATATAATTTTTAACTTTGGCTTGGGTCGTGTAAGTACCTCTATGATATTCCAAGTATAATTCGCCTCTCCAACTAGGTAATTTACTACCATTATCAGTATCTCTTCTCAAATCATTAAAGAAATCTTTAACCGTACATCCCATTTCAACTTGAGGAAATTCACCACCGGCAACATCAGCTAAACCTCTGCATCTTCTTAATTTTTCAATCATTTCAGGGGTTGGACCACCTCCACCATCACCCTTACCATATAGTAACATACCCTTCTGATCATCATACAAATTTTTATGATTTAACACTGATCTCTTAACGTCACCAAAATTAGCACCGGCTGTATATGTGTTATCAGGAGGCATATGGACCAAAACTTGGGAACAGTCAATACCGACCCAGTTAAAGGAATTTTCTGGGAATTGATTGATATTGTTCCAAGATAACTTTTGTGTTAAAAAATTAGGAATTCCCGATAGTCTACAAATTTGAGGGATTTGGGAAGAATAGCCAAAAGAATCCGGCAACCAGAAAATGTCACTTTTAACACCAAATAAATGCTGAAAATATCTTTGACCTAGTAAAAATTGTCTCGATAAGCCCTCTCCGCTTGGTAAATTCGTATCATTTTCAACCCAAGATCCACCTAAGGGGATAAAACGACCTTGCATTGCAGCTTTTTTAATCTTTTCAAATAAATCAGGATAATAATCAATTAACCACTTAAAATGTTGAGCAGCAGAAGCGACAAAAACATATTCCGGGTATTTTTCAATCAATCTTAATTGAGTTGACCAACTTCTAGCAACTTTTGTTTTAGAAGTTGCAAAATCCCATAACCAGGCGGTATCAATATGACAATTACCAATCGCATAAACAGCACTAAATTTATTTAAGGGTTTTTGCTTGAAAACTTTAAATGAATCAACGTTATCACCTAAAAATTCAAATGCAATTGTTCTACATTTTTCAATTGAAGTTTCATCGGTGTAGTCAAAAGTATCCATAATTCTATTACAAATTTCCCTAGCTTTATGCTTTTGAGGTGGACTGGTTTCCCTTGCAGCATCACTTAAAACCCAAAAATCATAAAATAAAGCCTTTGCCTCTCTGTTGTATTGAACGAGTTCACAAACTTTTAGAGCGTAATCATTTCCACCACCACCGAAAATGCTATTACAACCACATTCGATGTAAAATTTGCATTCAAAATAACCTATATTTCTACTTGCTTTAAACCAACCCAAAGGTAATTCACATTCAGTTCTCTCCCCATCGCCGGTTAAACCTTGTAGTGGCAATCCATCAACATCAAAAACCATAGCTTCACAACCAGCATCCCATAAAAATGTTAATGTTTCTCCAGCATCACTTGCATCACCTTCAGTTACATCGAAATACCAATCGTCAGTAATTTTAACAACAATTTCAAACCAATGAGACGACCATTTTGGAGCCATATTAACGCTCTCGTTAGGTTTCACTTTCTCAAATGCTGGAAGTTTTTTGGGGATGACGTCTTTAAACAATGGTTTTGTTAACTTCGGTGCAGACCATTTTTTAATCCAAATTCCATCTTTTTCAGTTGTACCCTCTTCTTTATCGGAAAGTGTTAAACGATGACGATTGTAAAATTTTGGAAGATTTAAATCCCGATATCCACCGTTTGAATCGATAAATTGTCTTAGTCGATTTTCATAAATGGAATCAACAGTTTTAAATTTTGGCTGAGTATTCAATTGAGGATATGAATCGTTATACTTTGGTGCGTATTTTGACTGATACATGCTAATTGAGGTAAATAAGGAGGAAGAGAAAGTAGTTAACAATAAAGGGCACAGCGAAGCAGAATTTAGATTAATTTAATTAATTGTTTGGGGCTTTATCGCTAGCGCAGTTGCGTTATCTTTTTTTTTATTTAGTACCTATCGAGTAATTAGCAAGAGAATGTTAATTTAGTCTTAGCAATTTTCATTATATATATAAAGCACAGAAAAATACATAATGCATTTAGGAACTACCAGATAGCAGTTTGAACAAAAAATAAAAATACTTTTGGAAAAAATCATTATATATACGTTATGGGTATCATAGTTTGAAAATTCCAGAGATCATAACAAGCAAAAAATAAAACCGACAAGAAAGTTAAATATACTAGAGGAAAGCAACTAAAAATTTAGGTATAATACTACCAATTAATTTAATAAAAGACGACATTAGCAGAACCTGAAATGACGGTAACAGTACAACCATCACTACCACCGGAAAATTCACCGTTAATATAGGTACATTCACCGTTAACATCAGAGCCATCAGTAGCAACAATTTTAACGTTATAGTTTGGAGCATTTTTGTTGTTTGGATTTGGAATCAAAGATAAGTAAGTTTTACCACCAGTATAACCCGCACCAACGACCAATGGAGCATAGTTACCAACACCTGCGGAAGAGCTACCCCAAACACAACCATCTTCAACACTAACACCTGCATTGTTAACATAGTATTGGGAAGAAGTAGATAAGCCTTGCCATTTGAAGTAAGAATCTTCATCAACGACACTTAATGGTTGAGTGGCACCACCATCTAATTCGGTTGGAATAACCATATTTTCAGAACCTGGATAGTCGGTTCTACATAAGGCAATAACATCTGAAACTTCAGATTTAGCGTAACCACCGCTAATACCCCATTCACATAAGTTATCAGAATCGGAGTTCGATTTGTAAAGGAAACCATCCTTACAATATAAACCACCAACGGATCTACCATCTGAAGGTTGGTTTGATGGCCATTGAGTTTTGGACATACCTGCTTGACAAGCGTAAGAACAGTAATAACCGTCTTGGCAAGAATCAGCAGTGTTACCGTTCATATCCATAATGGAAGCCCAACCACCAAATCCGACCCAGTCAACAGGGATAACACCGTTACCAGATGGGAAAGAGGAACAAGCAATGGTACCGTCTTCAAATGAACCACCTGAAGTAGATGAAGAAGCAGAAGATGAGGTTTCTGCAGCTGCCTTGTTTTCAACAGTGGCAGATGAGGTTTCTTGGGTTTCAGCACTAGTTGCAGTAGTTTCAGCAGCTGAAGTGGAAGATTCAATTTGAGCAGCGGCAACCAAAGTTGCAGTAGTTGCAGCAGCATTGTTGGTGGCGGCAGTTGCAGCAACAACGTTACCAGTGTTATCGACAACGACGGTTTGAGTGACGTAGACGACAGCAGCCTCTCTTTTATGGTTGTGATGGTTGTGGTTTAAGGCCAATGGAGCAGCAGTTGCCATAGAGGCTAACACTAAACCAGAAATAACTTGAGTAAATTTCATTTTGAAGGATTTGAGTTAGAAAATATAGGTTGATTTGATATGGAAAATAAGTCAGTTGGAAACAATTGGTTTATAATTGGTTTTCAAACTTTTAAGGAATGTATAAAGTTAATTTATAAGTTGATATATCTTATGTAAGGAAAGTAGATAGTTGGAACAATAAAATTTAATTGACAGGAATACTGGAAAATTAATTTAGCCTATTGTTTAAAAGATATTATCGATTGAAGGAATGAATGATAGATCAACTATTGAGTTATTAACTTAAAGGATGTTATATAATAAGAGTTAAAAGGAAGAAAAGGGGAGAAATCTTAAAGTGAACGAGACCACACTACCCTATAACGAGCAACTTAGCCATGGGAAATCTTGTGTATTTAAATGGTTTCCAAATCATGTCTATTTTACACTCTGTTTACCCTTTCCCCATTGGGAATTAAAGTTGATGCATATTTTAGCGCCGCCACGACCCCATATTCTAGACTTTATTGTCGGTTTTTTTCCACCTGTCCATTTTCTGACACCTTTATATTCAATTTCGCTGTTTGAGATTGTGGTTTTATTTTTTTGTCTGTTGTACCTACATTCAAGAAAATTACTGGAAAATTATCCACCGCTACTACCAAAGAGGTAGATCAACAACCAAAAAAATATATAACTGTACTCTATATATTTCTATAGATAATTGCCAAAGCGTTGAGTCCTAATTTACATAATTTACATTGTGTTTTAATTGATAATAGAAATATATAAAAAAAAAGTTTTCTTGTAGTGTAAGACCCAAACTGCCATTACTTCCTAATTAGGGAAATTAGTTTGAAAAATTTTCATTGATTCAATTACATTTCTATTTTCGGAAGACCGATAGTATCTTATTCCACCGTTACATTTTATGAAACCTCTCAGAAGATGTTGAAACATGAACCAATTCGAGTGTATCGGAGATTTAAGTTTTACGTATTGCCTATTGCCCCATGAAAGTGCGGTTTTATTAGTACTTGGTTTTTACTATTGTACTACTGGTGAGCTACGAGTTGGATTAAACCTAAAAGAAATAATTCTGACGTATTACAATATACTCTTAGGTGAACAGTAAATGATATTACAATACAATATCTGGCGAATACTTCTCATTGGCTAATTATTACTCATTACTTATTATTGAAGTCTTTCGATTGAGAAATACTTTCTCCTGTTAGTTAGTTGCGCTCTAAATGCTGTTAATTATTTATGCATGTATACTAATTATTTCACATCGTCTAACTTATTTGAAGTGGACTGAATTAATGGGGGCCATAAAGGAGACACTTTATAGCACATTCAAGCTGCTTAGTGATGTAAGATATTTGACCCAATTCCGTATCCGTGTGTCCCTTTAACTTTATGGCACAGACGTTTGGCTGAGAAATTATTGTCCCACAGACATTAAACCGTTTTACATGTCAGTATGACTATATATTGTACTATAAATAAAAATTCTTAGCCATTCCAAATCAAAGGGACAGACTGACTGAATCATATAACCAGCTGTCAACTCCTTTAACTGTCTTGCATCATGGCATGTCTTATGGTCGAGACATACCAGTTCCTCCCGCAAGTAAATATATTATTATATTACTGGTAATATTATTAGTAATATGACATTTTAGAGGCAAATCGTGTGTTACCAATACTGAAATGTTACGCGTAACATTTTCAAGACAGAATCTCGATGTTGGATCTTGTCGTGGGGATGAAGTATTTTGTAAAAAAATCGACGCGACTAAATAAAAAAATTGCCCAGTTGCCTAAATGGGACATTTCTTGAATTGTTTTTTTCTCCTTATCGGTTCAATCTACTTCTTTGCTTGGAGGGCAACTATCTTGAACTTAGTCTTTAGCTCATCAATATTATTAATTAAAGAAGTATTGAAAACCGGTAAATGTTTGATAGACAAAGGAGAAAAATTCGTCATATTAACTCAACGTATCCATTGTATTCTCCAACATCTCGATCTCCATCGAACACTAAGAATGCTTTATCTAAAATTTGTGATCCGCCAATCCAGTGCCAACCGAATACCTCAATTTCAGATGCTGTTTCAATAATGAAAGACAAACGAACTCATTGTTTGATAATAAATGATGCGATAACAGGTAAACTGTTAGGATTAGTAACAACAAAAGATTTAGCGTTTCGTGTAGTTGTGAATAATTTAAACTCAAGTAAAACTTCAATTGATAAAATCATGACAGAAAATCCTTATTTTGTTTCGCAATTTACATCTGCAAACGAAGCTTTAAAATTAATGGTCGATAAAAAAATCCGGCATCTGCCACTGGTTGATGATGGTGGTATTGTTACTGGTATGTTGAATATTACAACATGTTTTTATCATGCAATGATTAGGTTAGAAAAAATGTCCGAGGAAGCTAAAGAATTACAATGTACTTTCGAAGATCTAAAAGCAACAGATAACAATAATAATAATAATACTAATATTAATAATGACAATAGTACTAATGAACTAGAATTTAGTAAATACTCCTTAGTAAATCATTCAATTTTGTCTCCAAAAATTGAAAATGAAAAATCTAAAATTAATATTGATACGATTGATTTAATTGCTTTAAATGAAGGTTTGATAGATTTAGATATATCAACTCGTAAAAACAAAATTGTCAACGACTTAAAAACTTTAATTGAAATTATGAAACAGCCCGATCTAAAATCTTTATTGAACGATAATGATTTAAACATTAAGTCTCCAGTTTTAATTGATTCAAAAACTTCAATTTTAGATGCAGCCCAAATTCTAGTGAATTTTAATGTCACATCGGCTTTAATTGTTAATAACATAAATAATTATCAAATTGAGAATGTTATTGGCATTTTTACAACAAAAGACCTTGTATTTAGAGTTTTGAATTGTGAAATCGATTCAAAAATTTCCAAAGTGGTTAGAATTATGACTCCAAAACCCGATTTTGCGGATGAATCGATGGGTATCCATACAGCTTTAAGATTAATGTACGAAGGTAAATATCTTAACTTACCAATAAAAAATTCAGATAATCAAATTATTGGTTTAGTTAATGTTCTTCAATTAACTTATGCGTTGCTTAAAACTTTAGAAATGTCGAATATTAACGATAATAATAATGATAACAATCTTAATAACTATACTAATCAGCAAGATAACTATTTACCAAAGGCTATTAATCCTGATATTTCGAGTGATTTTCTCACTTCAGTTAATAGTGATTTGGAAACAAGTGGTCCTGCTTGGAATAGATTTTGGGGGTCCTTAGAAAAGCCCTTAAGTACGATTCCAAGGCATTCAAGGCATTCAACAACTTCGCTGGATGTTAGAAGGTCCGGTAATTACCATAGGACTACATCATTTGCAAGTTTTGTTTCTGAACCTCCAATTGTTAAAATTGAAAATGGAAATGAAATTCCGACTGGGAATGAAATTGAGAAAAAAGTTATCAATTCTAATAGTCATAATAAAAGTTTATCTGATTTAAAAGTTATTGCAGTGTCTACGACAAGCGAATTTAGTGATTCAACCGGATCAAGATTAGGAATTTCAACTTCAAAAGATCTCATGATGGATAAAAGGGTAATGATTAAGTTAAAAATTAAAGAACAAAATGGTTTGAATTTAGGAATTCACGGTAAAATATATAAATTTAATATTGTCATAAAAGAGATAACCGATTCTTCAAATTATAATATTTTGAAATTTATTAAAGATAAATTGAGAAAAAGATTAAGAATTTTGAATCAAGATAATTTGAAATTTGAGATTGGATATTTTGATGAGGATGGTGATCTGGTTTCAGTGGAAAGAAATGAAGATATTGAAATTGCTTTAGAAGGTAATTACAAATCTTTAGTTTTAATATGTCATGTGAAAAGAAAAAATAATAATACTAAGTCGGATGAAAGTATTCATTCTTGGTTAATTAGGGACAACTCTTTTAACGACATTGATTTCCGTATAATTGTCACATTACTGGCGGGTGGAATAATTTTTGGGGGATCATTTTTTTTAAGATATATTGCTAATAAAAGGTAAATATTCTTATTTTAAGTAATAAAGATGATAAAAATAAAAATAGTAATCTAGTGACCGATGGGTGTCGCTTGAAAAATTACGTAAGAAGAAGAAAAATTTTTCTCACCAAAAAATTTAAGACACATTTATTTGCCCTCATTATTATCACTTAAACTTTTATCTTTTACTTATAGATCAATTATATATAACCTGAGTATAATATGGGATTACAAGACTTTAAACCGGATAGTGAATTTGGAGTTCAATTGAAACAACAAATTGCAACCAAATTTGCAACATTAAATGCAGAAGATCCATCATATGTTGCTGAATTTTTATTAGTTTTAATTTCGAATAATAGATCGCCATCGGAAATCGTGGAAGAATTTACAGGTTTGTTTGGTGAAATTATTAATGAGCAATTTGTTCAAGAGGTTATAAATGAAATCCTAAGACAGCAAGGTGAATTAATACAAGAGTTCCCCGCCCAACTTCAATCACAATCGCAACCACCACAACAACCGCAGCTTCAATCACAATTCCAGCCTCCACGTCAAGATAATCAACAGATGAATGTTGATAAAGAAGTTCGTTTTCAAGAAAATGCTGGAGATAATTTTACAAGTAATGTTCCTAGAGGTCCATCTGCTGGTAATAGATTTAAATTTGGAAATCAAAATGGATTTAAGAAAAACAATGGAGTTGGATTTAAACCAAAAAATGATAAATTTAACAATAACAATAGATTAAATAATAATATGTCGAGAATGATTGAAATGTCCCTTCAAAATAATGATCCAACAATAACACAAATCATTCCTAGAAAACCAACTATTAGATGTCAAAATTTCCCCCATTGTACTAATAAACCGTGCCCAAATGCTCACCCAACGAAAATTTGTTTTGCATTCCCAAATTGTCCAAATCCTCCAGGTACTTGTACATATTTACATCCAGGTGAAGATGATGCATTGATTCAGGAATGGGAAATTATTAAAGCTACAAGACAACAGAATAAGACCAACAATATAATTAAGAATTCTGGTATTACATTATGTAAATTTGGTGCAATTTGTCAAAAAGAACTTTGTCCATTCGGTCATCCAACTCCTGCAAATAAAGATGCAAAGGTTACCTTATTACAATGGTGTAAAGAGAACAAAGGGTGCCAGAATCCAAACTGTTTTAGGGCCCATTCTTCTCCAAATTATAAACCTGAAAAACCTAATAGTACACCAGGTACGGGAGGTATTGCTCCAGAGAAAACCTTGGAACAATGTAGGTTTGGTTCGTATTGTAAGAACTATAGATGTCCAAAAAGACATGCAAGTACTCCTGTTATGTGTAGGGAAGGGCCAAATTGTACAAGAATTGATTGCTACTTTCAACATCCGTTAAATGAAGAATGTAAGTTTGGTGTTAATTGTAAGAATACGAATTGTCCTTACCAACATCCGGAAGCTAGACAGATTGGAAGTTCAACAGTAACAGGCGGTAATAAAGTTTGGGTTAATGGTCAGTCTCAAGATTCAGGCAGTACAAGTCAGCGTGCATTTGCAGTGTCTGATGATCAAGTTATGGAGCATGCTCCAATACAAGAAGCTACTTAGATTATTATCGTTATTTACTAAATTTTAATTTGCTTTTTATCATTATTATTTTTTTACTTTATAATTTTTTATTTTTATCTTGTGTATTAGTTTTGTTTATTTTTTTTTTATTTTTTTTTTTTATTTTTTTTTGGCTTTTTTTTGGCTTTTTTATATCCTCATAGTTAATATATTTTATGACGTCGTGGAGATAATGATTTAATCATAATGGATGAGCATAGTAGAATAAATGTAGACAAAATAACAATATTAAAAGATCAATAATTTACACTAAGCTTTCAAATTAATGAATATAATTTACAAAATAATTAAAGAAAATTAATTGATTATTTTTATAAAAAGTATTTATGCTTAATTAAAAAAAGCTATTAATTAACTTAATATTTCTTTTTAGAAACAGTAAGATCATCAGCGTAAACATCTAATGGGGAAGCAGTTAAAGCAAATTCTTTCCATAAGTTTGGAGTTAAGAAACCGTAAGTGTTACCAATAGCAGCAAAGGTAGCCTTTAAGGTGTTTTCTAAGGTAGAAGTAGAACCGGAAGAAGTAGTGTAGATATCTTCAATACCAGCAAATTGCAACATAGTTTTGACAGCTGGGGAAGCAACAATACCAGAACCTCTTGGAGCTGGAATTAATCTAACTGAAACGGAACCACACTTACCTGAAGTTTTGTTTGCAATAGAATGTGGAGCACCTAAATTAGAACCCCAGTAACCTCTTCTGACTGGAAGAATTGATAATTTAGCAATAATGATAGCACCTCTAATAGCGTTGGCTAATTCTTTAGCAGCCTTAACACCTAAACCAACGTGACCGTTGTTATCACCAACAATCATAACAACCTTCATTCTGGTTCTTTGACCAGCTCTTGTTTGTTTTTGAACAGATAAGACACCCATAACTTTTTCGGATAAGTTTGGTAATAATTGGTCAACGATTTGATATTCCTTAACTGGTAAAGAGTGTAAGTAGATTTCTTCAACGGAAGTGATCTTGTTAGCTTTAACTAATCTACCTAATTTGGTAACTGGAGTCCAACCTTTTTCTTCGGCTTGACCTCTACCTCTTCTTGGACCACCTCTTCTTGGACCGCCTCTTTTTTGTTGTTGTTGTTGGGATGATTGTTGTGGAGCACCAGACATTTTTGAATTAATTTATGTATTAAAGTTCTAAAGACTTAGTTATTTTTTCAAACACTATATATAAATATTGGTGATAAAAGTAATTGAAATTTGAGCGAAAATATTGAAAAGTGTGCAACTACTCCTTAGCGAATTTTGAAAAATTTTGTATACAAATGAGAAAAAAAACTTAGAAACCCTTCCAGCCCTCCACAGACGCACGTGACACAACATAATTATTTTTTTCATCAAATTTAATAAAAGCTATAGTTATATGTATGATCATACAAAATCTATTTCGTGTGACGTACGCTTTATACTTAGACGTTGGCAGTTTGTGTTGGCTATGTATATGTGTCAAACTGATAACCACGACCCACTGAAGAAAATGAGCCCAAGTTTACACAAGTCAGATTTAGATAACAGGCCGAGTCAATCGAGGTCAGATCACAAGTCTTCGGACTGGAATTACCGTTATCTGTTAATCAATATTTCCAATTACTCGTGTTATGACACAAATTCAATATTAAACAATAACTAGCTGTGATCACACACAACGTGTTTGATGATATTACGCTAATACTGAGTCGTAGACTGTTTTAATTGTAACAAAACAATACAAACACCGGATAAAGTATTCGTTATTTGA
This sequence comes from Kregervanrija fluxuum, assembly GCA_003707275.3. Classification (NCBI taxonomy): domain Eukaryota; kingdom Fungi; phylum Ascomycota; class Pichiomycetes; order Pichiales; family Pichiaceae; genus Kregervanrija; species Kregervanrija fluxuum. The sequence goes on from PPNM03000030.1 coordinate 44,734, forward strand.
TGGAAAACCTTGGAATGGCGCCATATCACGTGACTACAATAAACTAGGACGTGTTTTGCTTTGTGTTTTGCTTTTTTTTTCTTTCTTTTTCAAGTCAAAACTTTGTTGTATCAGTAGATGATTTAAATCTTGTGTATGCTTTTTTTAATATTAATTTTTATGGAATGTAGGTAATCTGGTCGTGTTTAAGGATTCTGAGTCACTATGTCTCGTAAGTTCCGTATTGCATTCTCCGTCTTGTTTGGAATGACTGATTGATTTACCGCCTCACTCACTATTTTTATTTTTCATTACACTTTTAATTTAACTCCCATTTTGACCGCTTAAATATTTTATAAGTGTCTCGATGAGATTCAAGTGACTTCTTTATTTCTTCACTATTTATTATAACTATATTCCAATATCCATAATTTCTGAAGTTCCTATTGCTCTCTTACTACTTTAATTATTTTATAGTTTTCCATACTTTTGATATCATAATAATAACTAAAACAAAACATGTCTGCTCCACAACAAATTTCTCAATTAACCCAATCATTCCAAAAAACTGGTTTATCTCCAAAAAATACAGTTTCAACTTCTCCAACTACCTCTTATATGGACTCATATAGACCACAAGCAAACCATAAATTAACTAAAACTTTGAAACCTTTCTCAACTGGTGACATTAAAATTCTGCTACTTGAAAATGTTAACCAAACCGCTTTGGATATCTTTGCTAGACAAGGTTACCAAGTCGAATTTCTTAAAACTTCTTTACCTGAAGAAGAATTGATTGAAAAAATTAAGGATGTTCAAGCTATTGGTATCAGATCAAAGACAAGATTGACTGCAAATGTTTTAAAGCATGCAAAAAATTTAGTTGCGATTGGTTGTTTTTGTATAGGTACTAATCAAGTCGATTTAGAATTTGCAGCTAAAAATGGTATTTCAGTTTTCAATTCTCCATTTTCAAATTCAAGATCTGTGGCCGAATTAACAATCTCTGAAATTATTGCCTTATCGAGACAATTAGGTGATAGATCAATGGAAATGCATCAAGGTATCTGGAATAAAAAATCTTCAAAATGTTGGGAAGTTAGAGGTAAAACTTTAGGTATTGTTGGTTACGGTCACATTGGTGCCCAATTATCTGTTTTAGCTGAAGCTTTAGGTATGAACGTCTTATACTATGATGTTTTGATGATCATGTCGATGGGTACCGCAAAACAAGTTAGTTCATTACAAGAATTGTTAAATAATTCTGACTTTGTTACGCTTCATGTCCCAGAAACTGCTGATACCAAAAATATGATTTCAACTCCTCAACTAGCTGAAATGAAAGATGGTTCTTACCTAATTAACAATTCTAGAGGTACCGTTGTTGATGTTCCTGCTCTAGTTGAAGCTTTAAAAGTCGGTAAATTGGCTGGTGCTTGTATTGATGTTTATCCAAAAGAACCAAGTAAAAATGGTCCTCTTTTCAATGGTACCGAACTTTTACCATGTATTGATGAATTAAAAACTCTATCAAATGTTATATTAACTCCTCATATTGGTGGTTCAACTGAAGAAGCTCAAAGTGCAATTGGTATCGAAGTTGGCACAGTTTTAACCAAATATTTGAATGAAGGTGACTCAACTGGTACTGTCAATTTCCCAGAAGTTTCATTAAGAGGTTTAGATTTAGATCAAGACAATGTTTGTAGAATCTTATACATTCATCAGAATGTTCCTGGTGTTTTGAAGACTGTTAATCAAATTTTATCTAGCCATAACATTGAAAAACAATTCTCTGATTCTAGAGGTGACATTGCTTATTTAATGGCCGATATTTCTGGTGTTACACTTGATGATATTAAATCATTGTATGAACAATTAGAAGCAACTCCTTTTAACATTTCCACCAGGTTATTATATTAGGCTTTTTAACAATTTATTCGCATTTATAAAATATTACTATACATCCACACTTATTTGCTTTTCACATTATATTTTTACTTCTCTATTCAACTACTAATTCTTTTTTGTATATCATTTTGATTTTGATTTTGTTTCCGTTTTACGTTGTCTGTTTTTATTTTCCTTTTTATCCGTTATTTTTATTTTACACTGCTTCGTTTCATAATATATATATGGGGAATTTTCAACAAAATGTCCCACAGTTTGGATAATAAAAACTTACTTAAATTATATCCCATTTAAATTTTACAGGCGAGAAATTTAAATTTTAGAATTTTAATTGTGAAGGGAAACTTCGAAGTGGGTGGCAAAATTCGAGCACTGGTTGAAATCTTGAGGCGTGATCTCTTGTTAGGTTCTACCTTTTGTTTTCGACAGTCCTACAATAAAGAAACGTTGAGACATAAATTATAATGTCGGGAATTACGTCTGCTGCTCCTTTTTTATCTTTACTAGATGAATCAGATCCAGAATTGAAAATCTATGCTTTAAAATCATTAAATACAAACGTTGATCAATTATGGTCTGAAATTGCAAACAATATTACAGATATTGAAGAGCTATATGAAAATGAACAATTTAGTTATAGGCATTTGGCTGCTTTATTAGCTTCAAAAGTTTACTATAATCTTGGTGATTATGATTCTTCCGTTAAATATTCTCTTTTGGCAGGTAACGAATTTAATACAAATGAAAGCACCGAATTTGTTGAAACAATCGTTTCAAAATGTATTGAATTATATATAAAATTATCACAATCAAAATTTATCGATGATTCAATTACAATTGATCCTCAATTAACATTAATTTTTGAACAGATGTTAAATAAATGTGTCAAAGATGGTGAAATAAAATTAGCTTTAGGTATTTCTTTAGAGAGTTATAGATTGGATATTGTTCAAGACATAATTAAATCTCAAATTGATCAAAATGTTTCCTCTGATAATATCATGAGTTTAATTAGTTACATTTTGTCTTGTTCAACAAGTGTTATTAATGATATTAAATTCAAAAGTCAATCTTTAAATACTTTAGTGAACATTTTATTAGGCCTAGAAAATGCTGACTATTTTTTAATTACTAAAATTATTGTTCAGTTAAATGATTTTAAACTTGTCCATAGAATTTTTAAAGATTTACTTCTTTCGAATGATAAAGTTTTGATTGCATTTCAAATTGCTTTTGATTTAGTTTCAGTTGCCTCACAGGAATTATTAAGTAAATCAATTGAATTCCTAGAATCTGATTCTTCCATAGATCAATTAAATAATAATACAGTCAAACTTAAAAAAATTCTTTCAGGCGTTCCAACCTCCGATTTAGACATTACTTTTCTTTCTAACAATAGCAACACAGATATTTCAATTCTAAATGCAACTAAAAAGGCCTTAGATGGCAGAAATTCTTTGTATCATTCTGCAGTTACTTTTTCCAACGCTTTCATGCATGCGGGTACTACAGACGATTCATTTTTTAGATCAAATTTAGAATGGTTAGGTAGGGCGACAAATTGGTCAAAATTCTCAGCTACTGCTGCTTTTGGTGTGATTCATAAAGGTAATCTCTCTCAAGGTCGTGCTGTTCTGCAACCTTATTTACCAGGTACTACTTCATCACCATATACTAATGCAGGTTCTCTTTATGGTCTTGGGTTGATTTATGCTGGTCAGCATAAAGAAGTGTTAGAGTATTTAAGAAATATTATTGAAACTAATTCAAATTCAGTTGATAATAAAGATAATGATATCATTTTACATGGTGCCTGTCTGGGTGTTGGTGTTGCCGCAATGGGGCTTTGTGATACTCAAGTTTATGAGGAATTAAAAGCTATTTTATATGCAGATTCTGCAATCTCTGGTCAAGCAGCTTCACTCGCTATGGGTTTAGTTATGTTGGGTTCCGGTAACGAAGATGCCTTGAACGACATGCTTACGTATGCCCAAGAAACTTCACATGAAACAATAATCAGAGGCTTATCTGTTGGTATTGCTTTAATTTGTTACGGAAAAGAAAACTCAGCTGAAAAAACCATTCAAAAAATGTTAAATCACCAAGACTCGATTTTACGTTATGGTGGTTGTTTTACTCTTGCTCTAGCTTATTGTGGTACTTCCAACAAGTCCGCTATTAAAAGATTATTACATATTGCTGTTTCTGATTCTTCTGATAATGTTAGAAGAGTCGCTGTTATGTGCCTTGGTTTTGTCTTATTACGTGATTATTCTAAAGTGCCAACCATTGTTGAATTATTATCACAGTCTCATAATCCATATGTTCGTTATGGTGCTGCTATGGCTTTGGGTATCTCATGTGCCGGGCGTGGCCTAAAATCAGCTATGGATGTTTTAGAACCATTGTCCACTGATAACGTTGATTTTGTTAGACAGGGTGCAACTTTAGCTAAATCAATGATTTTAATACAACAAAATGAAAAAACATATCCGAAAGTCGAAGAGTTCAGAGAAAAACTTGCCAATACCATTTCAAATAAACATGAAGAAGCTTTAGCTAAGTTTGGTGCTGCATTATCACAAGGTATTATTGATGCTGGTGGTAGAAATGTTACTATTCAATTAGAAAATACTCAAACTAATACATTAAATATGAAAGCTATTGTTGGTTTGACTTTATTTACTCAATACTGGTATTGGTACCCATTGACTCATTTCTTATCTCTTTCTTTTACACCAACTTCTATTATTGGTATTAAGGAAAATTTGAAAGTTCCAAAATTCAAGATCAATTGCCATTCAAAACCAGATGTTTTCAGTTATCCTCCAAAACTGGAAACACAGGTTGAAAAACAAACAGAAAAAGTTGCCACTGCTGTTTTATCGACGACCGTTAGAGCACGGACTAGGGCTGCTTTAAAGGCAAATAAAAAGAAAGAAACAGATTCTAGTAAAATGGATATTGATTCTAATAAAATTAAAAAGAAAGAAAAAGAGGAAGAAAATAAAGAACCAGTTCAAGAAGAAGTTGATAATGAAGAACTACAAGATAATCAGTTTAAATCTTTGTATGTTAAAGAGCCATACCAATTCGAAAATATGACTAGAGTAGTTCCAGCTCAACTTAAATATATTACATTTGCTAAAAATGAAAGATTCACGCCGATTAGAAAGTTTAGAGGTATGTGTGGTATTGTTGTTTTAAAAGATGACAAACCTACTGAACCTTATGATAGAATAAAAACTATCAGAGAAAAGAGTATAACTGAAGCCCCACTTCCAGACCCATTTACCATTGATCCAAAATTGGATAAATTAGATGTCGTGGAAGAAGATTAGATATATACTTGTATGTAATTAGTACTTATCGTTATTTTTATTATTTTGATTTTTTTAATTAGATTAAACAGAATATTAGTAAAAGCTTATTTAAACCTAGATAAAGCATCATCTAAAACATCCTTTTCTTCTACAATTCCATTTTCAGCATCTTGCGCTTCTTTTCTCAATTGAGTTTCTTTTTCTAATGCTTTCTCGATACGCTGGGAACGCTCTGTAATCATATTCCTTGTCTGCTTTCTCTTAAATTTACGTAACGCAGAATTTTTAGATTTAGTCTCAGGTCTAATAAATTTAGTAATATCATCGCCCGTTTTCTCCTGGTTACTTTTTGTAATGTCCAGTTCATTCATATCTTTAGTTGTTAATCTTTCTTGTGGTTTTCTCTTATCAACGGTACCTATAACTGTTGGATCCAAAGAAATCATATCTGGCTTTAATTTGTTCATTAACATTCTGACTTCTGTTTCCTTTCTCATTTTAGTGGTCTCAAATGGATTCAATTCTAGTGCATCATAATTGGATTCACCAGCGCCTGGAATAATCAAAGATGAAAAACCATTATTGTGACCAACTCCAAGAATATCTTCAAACGGAACAAATCTACTCGTCTGGACCTGAGAACCAGGTAATAGATGACTCATATATGGATCAACTTGTTTCTTTTTAAAACAATCTTTCCAAACTGTAATATGTGGACCCCAACCAACTGAAATTAAACCTGTATCTGAAATATCAACAGTATTAGCTTGTGTGGGCGTAATGTAACTATCAATTTCTTTAAAGGTCCTTATATCCCAAATTTTCAAAGTTTTGTCTGCACCAACAGCACTCATATATCTACCATCTCTATTTATCGCTAGGGAACGAATTGGACCACGACAAACTTGCATCTTCACTAGTGGGTTGGACATGCTTGGTGACCAAAGTGTCACTTGACCATTACTGTGTCCCAAATGCATAACTGCATTCCACGGATTCTGACGCATAGCTGTTGTTGGACCAAGTTTTGTTCTATGCTCGGAAACCAAAGTACCTGTTGAAACATCGTGGTATTTTAAGATACCGGAAGTACCTGCAGTAGTAAGTAAAAAATGATATGGCAAAAAGTCTAAATGCGTACAACCAACATGCTGATTAAGTCTATGAAGTTCCATACCGGTTTTATCATAGATGAACGTATATTTTTTTTGAGCAACTGCAAAAAATTGATCATTATGAAGATATTTAACCGCATTAACGGTCTCATTAAGGTGTAATTCACAATCCAGCTTTCCTAATCTCCAATCAAATGATGCAACATGACCTTTCTTACCTGCAATTAGTAAATCCCGCCCATTACGTGTATAATCAATAGTATATGGACCAAATTCCTTCAAATTTAATTCGAATCTTTTATTTGCTGTTGAAATATCAACGGCTTCGACAATTTCATCTTGTTTGAATCTAAAAGTTTTTTCCATTCCTTCAGCTTCAAGGAAACCAGCTTCCTCTTGTAGAAGAATATCAGTTTTTGAAGCAGCTTCAACTGCTTCTTTATATTGTTCATCTAATAATTTTATCTGTTCTATTCTTCTCCGAGTCCTTACAGGCTTCTCTTTGACAGAAACTGAACCGCTTAAATTACGGCTGTATTTATTTTGCGAATTCATCGTATGTATATAAGAACAAACAAGTGTTTTGTTAGTATTAGAACAAAAAATTTTCACCATCAAATTTAAATTTTTTTCTGAACTGCCCTAAAAAACAAAGTTTCAAAAGGACTGTCGTAGGTTCACATTATGGTATACATACTTTTTCTTAAAAAGGGCAACGGATATGGGTTGTCTGATATGTAAAGGAGACTTGTCTTTTTATTTTGATGATGACAAATAAATCAGATAACTTTTAAAGCTTAAATGGATACTGAACATACAGACTCGAATGATTGTCTTTCAATGCTGCCTGAAGAAGCTGCAAAGGAGTTTAATGCTGGAACGACATCCAATCGAACTAGAAACAGAGACAAATTCAAAAACTTCTTTTCTACTCATTTTTCATGGGTTAAGAATTCAGAATCTGAATCTGATACACCGTTGACAGAAGATTCGTCATTTGAAGCTTTCTTGTATAGCAAACTTGGTGACGGAGAAGAATCATCTGAATTACAAACGCCAATTGCTTTGAATGATGATTTGAGTATTGGTAATTACAATAGTGGATATGATTTTGATTACAATGAAGATGATGGGTATCATTTACCGAGAAATATTGTTTGTCCTTCACTTAGAGATGAGTTGCTGAATGATAAAGAAAATTTACCCAATGATTACAATATAAATTTCCAATTGAACGCTGATTCGGCAAAGAAAAAAGCGATGAGCTACTTAGAACTAACTCAGCCTGAAAATGAAAAGCAAACTACTTTAAAAAGACATTTTTCTTTTCGTAAGCCAAAAACAAATACTTTGGATCCTACTCCGGATATTTCAGAAACACCACGGGAGTTTATAGATGGCGCAGTATTGTCCGAATGGAGAGCAAATATTCAAGATTACCCAAATATCTCCCTTGGTAAAAAATCCTTATCTAATAATGAAAATGAAAAGGGGCATGATATCAGCACAGTCAATTTATATCTGGCGAGTCGAGAAGAAAGAAAAGGGAATCTGTTGGATGAAAATACAGAAAAATTAATATATTTTCCGTTTAACAAGGATATAATTGAAGGTTCGCCAGCTGATTTATTGGATCATAATACATATATTAAAGAAGAAGCAAAAAATACAAAAAAAAAGTGTAATAGTATGTCTCAGCTATTTCGAAGTTTTTCAAACCATCAACATGATAAGAAAGAAAATTTTTATAACGAGGTTGGGGTTAGTGATAATAATAGCTGCAGCGAAGAATACGATGGCAATTACAGACCTTTATTTTCAATTAATGACAATGAAAACCTGGAAACTTATGATCCAAATATAAGAGCTCAGTTAAATTTTGATAAACAACTGGAACCTAAAGATTCTTCACATAACTTTATATCCAATTTTAGTGTTAGATCCTTAAAATTAACGGACACAGTTAAACTTAAAAGAGAACTGATGGGGACGGATGGAACTGAAATTGTTGAAAAATCTGCTCCAGTTTTCAATGAACTTATGGATCAGTTGAACATTAAAAGTTTAATAGATACCAAATTAAGCTCGATGCCGCAAGCTATTCAACCAGTCAACCTATGGAATGTTTGGCTTGAAACGGATATTTTTTCAAACCCTAGAAAACGTAAATTTTCAGTTTCTAGCAAAATATTCAATAAAAATCAAATTGAAAAAATTAAACTTTCCTATGAAATTTTACTAGAGTATTATGTCCACGATAAAAATGAAAAGCTTCACGTGCTAAAATTTGGTGTAAAACCATATGCCTATGGAAAGAAAATAGAAAAAAAATATGGACAATACGTGTTTTCTATCCCACTTGGTAAGGCGAAAGAAGTCTGGGAGTCCACTTCCGTGATGTTGTTAAATGATAGCTTCAACTGGAACACTATCAAAAATGATATTGTGGGTATATCTTGGAGAAGGTTTGCTTTATCCGACTGTTTGGGTTATCATTTAACATTCTGGATTGATGATCAAGATCATTTCAATACCTCTAGAATGCTGCTTCTACTAAGTGAAATCAAACTAATCATGCCTGATCAGTTAAAAAGCATATTCAAAAAATTCAAAACTATAATTCCAGATTCCAATGATGTGAAATTTTTTGAATTAGAGTAAAAAATAACTAATATGTAAATTAGCAGTTAATAAATGTGTAGAAATAACTTTTCTAATTAAAATTTAGAGCGACGAAAAACTCAAAAAATACCGAACTATTTTTTTGAATAAAAAACTAACATATTTGAATTGGCGATTAATCATTATCTTTATCTTTTTAACTTATCATTATGTCTGATAATATAAGCAGTGCTGAAAAAAGAAAACTTCTCAGAGAAAGAAGGGCAGCTAAATTAGCTCAAGGTGGTAGTAGAATAAATAAAATCGTTGGATCCAATAACTCATTTTTACCTGCAGACGATGAATCCACTGCTGAAGAGAAAAAGGATGAAAGTTCCTCAATAAGTAAATCAGAAAGTTCCACTTTTAGCACAGCTGCATCCACTACAACACCAACAAATATAAATCCAAGTACTAGTACAACTGGAAAAACAAATAGAATTTCACAGTCATTTCATGATGACCCACCAGTTTCATCACTGGAAGAATTTGAATCGATCGAAGAATCCGTAAATGAGTTTGTTCCTGATGATGATATTGATGTGGATAATTTATTGAGCAATATTTTAAGTGGTGGTGGACTGAGTCCAAACCATGACCACGCTGGTCAAGGTGTGTTACCACCCGATTTTATGAAGACATTTTCTTCAATGATGTCAGGAATGGGTGATCTTGGTGCAGACAATACAGATGGCTCACCACCAAATGCATTTAATGTGGATGGTAAAACAACTGATGAATTGGCCTATGAAAAAATTGTAGGTAAAGCATATAAAGCACAATTTGCAATGTTTAGATACATCTGTGTGTTTATTTTACTTTGGACTACGTACATTGGCTTAGATGAATATAGTGCATCATTTACACCTCTAACTAGAACACTACAAAATTATGGATGGGTGAAAGAATGGACGATTGGTTGGATGGGTCTAAGAGATCACCCATTAAGAACTGCTGGTGATTGTAAATTTTGGATATGGTTCGTCGTACTGGAAGCAATCTTTGCTATTTTTTATTTGGCCTTTGCGCATATATTCCCAGGCACCAGTGATGGCTCGATTATTTCAAAGTTGTTGATGTTCGTGCCCGTTAAATACAAAAATACTATCGATATAGTACTAAAATATGGTGATATAGTTTTGTTTAGTCTTAAAGATTTGTGCTTAGTTGTTGTTATTATGGGGTTATGTACATACTTTGGTATCTAATTGAAGTCAGCTTTTTTTAATCTATAAACACGTTTAGATTAATATGAATACAATGTATTATTAATAAATAACTAGTAAAAAAAAATTTACTTCTATTTTTTCTTTATTCTACGAAAATTGCTTTTATTTATCATCAGCGCCAACAATTTCCATCCATGTTTTGCCTTCTGTTCTTAATTCATGAGTAATTTCATCCTTAACTCTACGGGCTAAACCTGGACCTTGATACGCTAAAGCAGTGTACATCTCGATGAATGTAGCACCGGCTTTGGCAAATTCAATAGCATCTTTACCTGAGCTTATACCACCACAACCAATCAAAACTAAGTTTGAATCTTTTGTGTATTTTCTCAATAATCTTAAAGCTTTCAAGGAAAGGGGCTTTAGAGGTTTACCAGACAAACCGCCTGCTTCATTAACAACAGAACCTTTTGTAAGTAAAGTATCAATTGGTCTTTGGATTGTGGTGTTTGAAATAATAATACCATCAATCTTAGAATCTTTAGCCGATTTAGCAATTGATTCAATTTCAGGTTCTGTTAAATCAGGAGCAACTTTAACTAAAATGGGTGGTTTTTTTGAAGGATCGATTAATTCACCATCAATCTTATTTCTCTCTTCAACGACCTTTGTTAATAAATTAGTTAATTTTTTTTCATTTTGTAAATCTCTTAAACCTGGAGTATTTGGGGATGAAACATTAACAACCAAAGCGTCAGCATATGGACCAAATCTTTGAACACCTTGGATATAATCATTAACTTCATCTCCTGTCTTATTCTTACCTAAGTTAATGGCAAGTAATTTACCATCTCTAAAAGAATTAACAGTTGCATTTGGATTTTTAATATGTAGGCTCTCAAATCTTTTTTTTAATCCAGTTAAAACTGCTAAATGTCCAACAGAATTGAATCCATATCTATTAATAACAGCTTCATCCTGACCCAATCTAAAAAATCTTGGCAGTGGATTACCAGGTTGTGGTAATGGGGTAATTGAACCAATTTCAACATAGCCAAAACCTAAATTAAATAATGGATCAATAACTTCACCATGTTTATCAAAACCGGCTGCTATACCAACAGGATTCGAAAGTTTTCTTCCGAAAACATCAACTTCTAAGACTGGATCATCAATATCTGAAAATAACCTAGGATATAAGCCAGATTTTAATAACTCAATTCCCAACTTATGACCAGTTTCAGCATCGGTTAATAAACGAATTAGTGGACACCAGATATATTCATGTGCAGCAGATCTAGCATCCAGTGAATAAATACCAAGGCCAAAAGCACAAAACAGAAGAAATGTTGCACTTGGTAACGGTAAGATTTTAGATTGTAGAGGTCTAATTTGCTTTGAAGATGAAATATATCTTTTTAATCCCAATCTAACCGGGATTTTCATCGATGATCTTAATGTAAATGGAAGCATAATTGAATTACCAAGATTTCTACTATCAAATCTTGATAACTAAAGATTCATGGGGGGAAATCGAACGAGAATTGGAAACAAAAATGAACGAAACTGCTTCGATGGTTACGTCGCGTCGATTAATAGGATATTATTACATCTTTAAATTCCATAAGATAATTACTTCTGTTATATATTTTACTTATTTCCACGTCTAATATTATCCCAAGATGAACCTGTGGGACCGGAATTGCTAATTAGATCTTCACCAGATGTTTGCTTTGATTTATTTGAGTCAATGTGATTATCAGTTTCAAGAATATCATTATCAATGTCAGATGAAAGTGCATTATTTGAAGAAGATCCAGATAATCCCTGTCCTTTTGTATCAGTATTAGGAGTTGACACTGAAGTAGATTGCCTTATTTTATCCCAGGATGATTGGTATTGTTGCTGGCTTATTGAAAGCTGAGAAGGATCTGAATTTGGAAAGTTTTCTGGTTTGCCATATTGAGGAATCTTCGACGGATCGGGTTTATCAATTACTATACCTGTTGTTGAATCAGTAATTGTTCTGGGATCTTTAATTCGTAACTGAGGGTTCTCACTTGATCTCTTAAAATATGAAGACCAAAAATATGATTTAGTCAATGGATCAGGGGTCACCTCGATAACCTTATAAACAGGTGATTCTTTACCATATTTATCGGCAACTTCAGAAAGTTGTCTACTATAAATGGTTTGTGTAAACAAACTAGGTAAGAGGCCTGAGCCAATAAAACCACCAACAATTGGATAAAATGGATTAACTAATTGACCTTTTTTCTTTAAAATAAATGGAATTGCTACACCAGAAGCAAAACCAATTGATGAAAGTAGTAATGATCTTCTAAATTGTTGTTCAAAAAAAATATATAACTCTTGTCTATCTTCTCTTGTTAGATAATGTTCTTTGTCATAAAATTTGGACGCTTTTTCTTTAGCCTCTTTGAAATCTGGATCGTTAGCATTCATTTTGCTAAACTACCTGTATATGTAAATATTAGACACCTTAGATACCAAAAGCAATCAAATATATAAAGAAATCAATTCAACAGCCAACAGAAAAGAAAACGGATTCCAAACCCGAGTCAATCCGCATAGGCAAAGTCCTTACATTTTGTTTCGAGTCGATAGACGCATGTTACACTTTCTTATATGATGAATCTACTGAATTAAATATCGTAATGGTTATTCTTATAAATAGTTATTATATCAATATGTAGCTCTACAATATCATCTGATAATTATTCTATTTCTCGTGTCTAACTTTATCCCATGCAGATCCTTCAACGCCTTTATTTTCAATCAAATGATCTTCCCTTTCAATGGATCCAAATGGAACAGCAGAATCTGTAAAATTATCACTGTTATTTGGATTCTTTAATCTAACTTCTGGTTGAGCAATTGAGGTTTCAAAGTATTGAGACCAATAATAAGAATATTCTGCCGCCTCTGGTGTCACTTTAACAACTCTATAAACAGGTGAATCTTTACCAACCTTTTTTTCCAACGCTAATAATTTATTATCAAAAATGGCTGGTGTCATATATTGATAAGCAACAGCTGAAATTATAATACCGCCCATTAATGGATACATTGGTCTAACTCTCACTTTTTTTTTTGCAATATATGCCATAGTAAAACCAGCAGCTAAACCAAATATTGATTTTGCCGTCAATGTGGTCTTATATGTAGCATCAAAAAAATCATGAAGTTCTAACCTTTCTGGATCAGTAAGATTGTGCTCCTCGTTGTAAAATTTCACAGCTTCTGTTCCTTCTTGGGCAAATAGTTTATTTATATCAATCATATTTTTGATTCAAACTAAGTAGGCAAGATATGAAGAAAATGGAATCAGAGATAAAGAGAGACAAGTATGGTAGGAGATTGGGAATAAAAAAATTAACGTTTCGGGCGGTGTATATATATATCAATTTTGCATGGATGAAAAGTTTCTATTTATCATAGTATTTATTTACATTCAATAATGTTTTTGCGTAAGCTTTTAAAAACAGCTATACAAAGCAGGGGATACAAAGTTTTAGCCATAGAAACATCTTGTGATGACGCTTGTGTGACTCTTCTTGACAGATACTCGCCAAATGAACCTCCCACCATTATTGATGAACAAAAATCTACACTTGATTCCAAATCTGCAGGTGGTGTCGTACCTACAGACGCAGCAAAACATAATAGAAAAAATATTTCAAAATTGGTTAATGAAACAATTATTAAAAATGGTTGGAATACTTCGGAAACAAAGCCCGAGATTATATGTGCAACAAGAGGTCCCGGTATGATTGGTTCACTAGCTGGAGGTTATCAATTAGCATGTGGACTTTCTATAGCATGGCAAATTCCCTTAGTTGGTGTGAATCATATGCTAGGTCATTTATTGGTTTGTCGCTTAAAAAATAATGGTCAAGAACCTAAATACCCTTTTTTGAGTTTATTGGTCAGTGGTGGACATACCATGTGTGTTCTTTCAACTAGCTTAACTGATCATGAAATACTAGTTGATACTGTTGACATTGCAGCTGGGGATGCTTTGGATAAGTGTGGTAGGGAATTAGGCATTAGAGGAAATATGATTGGTAAAGAAATTGAAATTTTTTTGAATAACCATAAAGAAGAATGGGGAAAACCCGTTGATATTATGCTAAAAGAGCCGATGTTAAATGAATGGGATCGTAAAGATATTTTGGCATATTCATTTGCATCTTTTATAAGCCAAGTTAAAAATTCTTTGAAAAAATATCATAACAATGAATTGCCCAAAGATGTTCAAATTATAGCAAGAATGTTATACAAAGTCCAGCATACAGTTTTCAAGCATATGATTAATAAAATCAAATTAGCTATGAAATTGAAAAACTTGAATATTGATAGCTTTGTTTGTTCAGGTGGTGTTGGTTCTAATCTTTATTTAAGAAATATGTTACGAGAAGAGTTAAAACCTGTTGGTATTAATAACTTTTATTTCCCTGAACCACGGTTATGCACCGATAATGCGACCATGATTGGATGGGCGGGCATAGAACTTTACGAGCAGGGTTATACGACTGATTTGTGTACTACAGTTATTAGAAAATGGCCTATTACAGAATTGTTACAATTAGAAGGTTGGATTAAAAATAAGAAGTGATCTTGCACATATATATAGTATACAAATTACCCAAAAATATAAATAGTTAAATAGATGGTAAATAACAATAGCATTTACGGTTCAAAAAATGCCGATTTTATATCATGGACTTCTAATAGTTTTCTCCATGTTGATTGATCCAATGAAAATATAATGTGACTTTTATTGTCATCATTATTCAAAAATCTGGGCAGCGTTTTAACATTATCTCTGTTTGCTGCTTCGATATAAGGTAGGCCAATTTCATTTTTCCCCAAAATAACCATAGCATTATTGATTAGAAAACTGCATACAAACAAACATTCAACACTTTTAGCAAAAGATTGAGGATGTAGAACAGCTTCAAATAATCCGATTCTTTTATTATATTCTAATAGTCTTTTATATAATTTTTCAGCAGTTTTAGAAGTATCATCTTTAGTATCTTTATTCATAAAATCGCTGGCAACTTTTTTATTGGCGGTGACTGTTGTTCTGGACCTTGCATCATCCACCAGTCTTGCTTTCATAACTCGTTGTTTTCTTTCGATTTCTATGGGACCAAATAAAAAATCACATCCACAGACATGTTTACTCATTGCATCATATAATAAGCCCGCATTACACCAATTATATTTAGTAACATTAGGAAAAGAATCGTCAATTATCTCAAAATTTTGAACCTCTGTACCATCACCAAAACTCTGCATCCAACCAGAAACAAAAGAGTCAAAATTCAAAGCTTTTTCAGATTGACCAAGTTTCATATTTTTGGTAGCCATTTTAGCCTGGTAACCGATTTCCTTCAAAGTTGCAGAATCTTTCGCAATAATATTAGAATGAATTGTTATTTTAGTAGAATCAAATAATCGATCCGCTTTATTGAGAGAACTGTTAACCAATGAAACACCTTCTTCGGTTGCTAAAGCTGGCCTTTGATTTTGAAGTTGCTCCCCTAATGTTCTATATTTAGCTGTGAGTTGGAATTGTTCTTCTTCTGTAAATTCTCGGCGCCTGCTGGCATCGTCACCATCAGAATCAGAAGTTGATGATTCTGATCCTGATCCTGAATCCGATTCTGATTCTGATTCTAAGTCACCTGAGGATTCCCCTTCAGTTAATTCTCCATTTTTATGGCTACTGCCATTTTTATGATTTAGCTGCGCTTGTTCTGATTCTTCAACATCTTCCTGATCTTCCCTATCTTCCTCATCTTCTTTATCTTCTTTATCTTCCTCATCGTCATCTACATCTTGTTCGTCATTGATGCTTTCTTGGAGTTCGCTGTTGATTAGTCGTTGTTTTTTCTGTCCTGTCCTCCCAGAATCGATATCCTGAATATTTCCATATTTTCTCTTCGTGCTAGACATGGTCTTCTAATGTTTCAAAAAAAAAGGTGAAAAAAGTTGTCAAGAAAACTACATTTACATTTAATAACTGACTTTTTCGTGCCCTTCAGTATTAATCGCGTCGGTCAATTTCTGACCAGGTTTCAGAAAGAAAGCAATAAATTGTTAAGTAAAGTTAAATAATAATAATAAAATACATATATATATAATTAATAAAGAAACATCTAAAATCCTAATCCATCAATTCCATCGTCAAGAAAAAAACCCCCCTCTCCATGAGAATGTTCTCGTTTTATATTACCGTGGCTCTGTTCATGTGTAGAAATTAGTAAATCATCATGTGCATCAAGATCGACTTCAATGTCAGCATCATTTTCATCCTGTTTTATAATACCAACATCATTATTGTTGTTATTGTGATGAAAAAGATCTAAACCAGAAGATTCTCCATTTTCACTGTCCACCGTAAGAGGTCCATTAAACATCCCCATGTTTAAATTCATATTTCCCATCAATGAGAGATTCATACCATTCAAAATGGTATTCATTGGATTCGGAGTATGAGACTGTGGAGTTTGATGATATGGTTGCATTTGCTGTTGTGGATCTTGTGGTTGCTGTTGTTGTTGTTGTTGTTGTTGATGATGATGTTGATGATGACGTTGATGTTGTTGCTGCTGCTGTTGTTGTTGCTGTTGTTGTTGAAGTTGATGCTCTTGTTGCTGCTGTTGCGGATTCTTTGGATGTTGCTGTTGCTGCTGTTGCTGTTGTTGTTGCTGTTGTTGTTGCTGTTGTTGTTGCTGTTGTTGTTGCTGCTGTTGCTGTTGTTGTTGCTGCTGTTGCTGTTGTTGTTGCTGCTGTTGCTGTTGTTGTTGCTGCTGTTGCTGCTGATGCTGTTGATGTTGCTGATGTTGCTGTTGTTGCTGTTGATGATGGTGTAATTGTTGATGTTGTAGTTGCTGTTGTTGGTGATGTGGCTGTATATGTTGTTGGTGATGTGGCTGTATCTGTTGTGGTTGTAATTGTTGTTGTTGTAGCTGCTGCTGCTGTTGTTGTTGTTGTTGTTGTAACTCTAAAGATGGAGATTGAATTTGAGAGTTCGACTGTTCCATATTGTTATTATACAATAAGTCAGCGCCCTCTACATTAATCAGATTATCACCGCTATTTGTTGTAGTATTTGTAGGTGGTCCAGGAAAATCATAATTATTCGATAACTGATACCCATTAGTTATACTAGAAGGCGTTGAAACATTTGGTGTTATATTATTTATTGGGGATATCTGAGATTGATTTAAAATTTGAGGCTCAGTTGAAGGACCTGGAAATGAAGCTGATTGATGCGATAACATTTGGTTTAAAGATAAAATTGAAGTGTTCAAGTATTTTAAATGGTGTAAATTACCTGATAAAATGTGTGGTAAATTAGATCCGCCTTGCCCAATATATGCTGTGGCAACCTGTTGCCCTTCACTAAAATCTTCACATATCGACCATTGGTTAGCATTCTCTTTGCCAGTATTTGGATCACGTAAGAAATGAACAGCAAATTTCGGGCTTGCTGCAAGTTCAATTTGTAGATGAGAGTCAATTTTCTTAAAGCTGGAACTACTACCATCATCAGATGGAGAAGTCTGTTGGGTGTGATTTATAAACGAACATTTTAAAATATTAATAACAGGGTAAAATATTCTAAATAAAACTTTTTCGTTTTGGAAAACTCCTGAAAAAAAATAATTCAATTCTTGATCTTTTTTAGATAAAATAACCAATAAATCTGTAGTTGACAATATATTGTTCAATAATCTAGGAGATAAATTTAAAGTGCCTTTTAAAATTTCAGGATTGATATAGCCTGTGCGGATTCTTTGCCATTGACCAACCGACAAACTTTTACAATCGACCAGATAATATTTTTCGTTAATTTCCATTGGAATTTCTGAAAGATTTGATAATAAAGATTCATTTTGCAATAAATCAACGTTTAAATCTGATAATTTTTCTGACGATAAGTTTTCAGTGCTATTGTTAATATGATTAGTAATATTGATATTACTACCATCATCCTTCTGCTGTAATTTTTCCATTTTTCTAGCTTTTGCTCTTCTGTTTTGAAACCAAATTCTAACAGAGCGTTCGCTCATGCCTGTTCTAGAGGATATCGATTTTCTCATTAGTGTTGATGGATTCGAATTCTTATTGAATTCAGATACTAAAAAAGCCAATATTTCACCTGATGCTCTCGTTCTCTTTTGTTGGTTACCATTTTCATCCAAAGATACACTCCCTCTTCTCTTATCTAACGATGGCTTTTTGGGCGATGTCTTTTGCTTTAAATTTGAAGGATTTGAATTTTCAAACAATTTAAAATTTTCTAACTGCAAATCGTTATTATCATCTATTTCATCACTTATGCTATTAGAGTTTGAAATCATTTTTGTGCTTATAATATTCATATCAACACCTGTGGTGGAGTTCGTGTTCGCATCCAAAACGGTGTTTGAAGAATGGTGAGAATTAAGAACAGTATTAGGCTCAAAGTCAAAACTCGTTGTTGTGGGATCAAAATCTCTAAAGTTTCCATTAGGTGAATTGGATTCGGCTTCGAAGAAGATGTCATCATGCTGGTGAAAATCGAATTGATTGGTTTCAGTATCGATAACGTCTAGAGAGTCCTGTGGCGCACCGTTCATAGTTGTCTGTTAATGTGAATTGACGAAGGAAAAGAATGAATTTCGGTAGATGTAGACAAGTAACTGGGAGTCCAAACAGCTGTACGCCTGTGGGTTAAAGAATAATGTTGTTGTTATTGTTGTTAAACTAAACTAAGCTGAACTGACAGTTGGATTAATTCCAATCGATTTTTCTCACGTCCATTTTTTTCGCTTTAAACAGAAAATATATATATTAATTAAGTAAAGTAGTAAAGTTATACATGTTTGTTTATGTACCGTCCTCCACAATATAGACATATACTAATGGAGGAAAGCAATGTTTTTACCAGAGATCCATCACCATGTCCAACAACTCGACTACCACAGTGCCCACACATTTTGACGTTCGGATCCAATATAGGCAGCAGTGTTAGTTCACAGAACTTCCACTGACGTCCCTCTAATGAACAAATGGTACCCCCAATGATATTGACAATATTTGAGTTATCTTCCTGTCCTCCATTTTGGTCCTGTGAGATTTTTTTATTGGACTCTATCTTGAAACTCTCAATAAAATCTAAACCTGGTACCTGTAAGTTAACGATCTTATCATCATCAATCTTTCTACCAACCAATCTACTATACTGTAAATAAATAAACTTATCCTCCTCTGAAATCACGGATAATTCTCCTTTATCTACCATCTTTAAAATAGTATTGGCCAACATTTTTAAAATCCTCAATTTAATTTTGTTGTTGTTTGTAAAAGAGTTCAACATTCTTAAATGTTCAATTTCCTCATTCAAAAACAATTCACTTTCAATCGAAAATAATCCTTTGTTAATTTCATTATTCATTTTTAAATCTAGTCCATCTTTGCCATAGTCCATCGTTTTGAATTCTGTCCTTTTTTTGTTCAATCCATTCATCAATAAATAGATTTGTTTTCGGTAAAATGGTGATGTTTGAAGACTGTTAAATTTATCAATTTTAAAGAGATCAATATCCTTAATTCCTTCTTGAGCTTTGACTATACTAAATTTGTAAGAGTCTTTTAAAGTTGCAACTCTATGATCAATATAGATATTTGCCGTATACGGTATATGTGAAAATCCTATAAAGTTTCCACTTGGATCTAATGATATAGAGTCAATAATAAAAGTATGCATCATATTCAGTTTATTGATTTTATCAAAGATTGGTAGTTCATTAGAATCAATATTCTTATGATAATCATAGTAATTCTTATTAATGATATCAAAGATTTCCAAATTAATTTTAAAATGAATTAAAGAATGAGTTGTGTTAGTCATTAAAATATGCAGTAAATTATTATCACTAACGTCTAAAAATTGAACAATAGAATTCATAATAATAAAGGTTGATAATTGTTCCGTCAAGATTTTACTATCTGTAATTCTAATGAAATTAACCTGATTGGACATTACGATGGTAATTAACAGCTGGTTTTGGAACTTAGTAAACTCAATAAGTGATATAAGCTTGTTAAACTGGATAGTTTCATCCTGTTCGTCTATTGAAAGTTCATTGGAGGTTAAGTTTAGTTGCAATTTTTTCAAATATAATTTATTTTTAATAGTAACGATACCTAAATAGCAATAAAGAATTTTATCGCCATCATTATTATCACCTTCAATCCAATCAGATAGTTTGGCAATTTTAACATATTCTTCTTCCTTTTCATTCAATCCAATTTTGAAGTTCAGTACTCTTTTAATCTTTGTTTCACCTCCAACAAATTTGTAGATCCAGGTCTCGTCGGATTCAGTAAAACAAACAAACAAAGAACTACCTACTAGAGGCCAAATTGACGAATTAAAATACTCAATATCTATATCATGTGCCCAGACTAACGAATGAACTCTTAACTTGGCTAATTGATGTTTCTTTAAAATGTTGATCAATGAAAACTCATTTTGATGGAATTGGGAAATTTCTTCATTTATTGAACAAATTGGGTTCAAAATACCATTAACAAATTCAAAAATAAATCCATTGTACGTATCTGAAACAAGCAATATCAAACAATTTTTAAAGTCACTTATTCCTGAGCTTGAAAAAGATGCACTGACAGCATTGAATAAATTACCGTGAGCCTTACATTGTCCAACCCTAATAGATTCTTCGTCACATGAAACATCTAAAAGGAAATTGCTTGAATTGGCTAGGGTGCCTGAAAGTCTTGATAACGAATAAATCTCCGGTAATTGTATTGGCACGTCTATTTTCGTGTCTTTCGTGCTGAGCATCGCCAATTCACCTCTGAAAAGAAAGAGAATTGTCCCATCTTTAGACCATAAAATCTGTTCGGTAATACTATTTGTTAACTGCCTTGATATGGTAAAATCGTCCATTTTTTACTGCTCATAAAATTGTTGTTTATTGAAACAAATGGCTTCAAATTAACAAAAAAAAACAAAGCTAACATTTTCGCATCAATTTTTAGGTGTTAACTTTAATTTTACAGCTTTTAACGTTAACAAAAGGCAGTTCAAAAGTAAAAACTACAAAATGTTCATTGGTCTTTGTGGAACTCCTGGATCTGGTGTAGAAGATATTGCATCATTTCTTATCAATGAATTCCAATTCGATTTAATTTCCTTAGATAATAACAATAGTTGCCATTCATTATCCGTCTCTAAATCCTTCCCCGATAGTCATTCTATGCTGAGCTATGTCACGTCAAATTGGAAACGAAATTTTGTCATTATTAACGTTTCATCCCTCAGTAACTTAGATTTGTTTTTGAAAAGACCGTTCTTCTTACTTATCACAGTTGATGCATCATTAATGATCAAATATAATAGATATATGGAATTGAAACCTTCGATAACGCTGGAAGAATTTTGTAAAACAACAGATATAGTTCTGACATACTCAAATAATCAACTTTTAAAATTACAAGATCAAGCGCAGTTAAAACTTATTAACAATACTTCCGATAGCATCAGACTGTCAAATCAACTTTTAAAATTGAATATCTTAGATCCCGAACGTTTAAGACCGGCTTGGGATTCATATTTTATGAATTTTGCAGATTTAGCTGCACATCGTTCCAACTGTATGAAACGAAGAGTTGGATGCGTCATTGTGAGAGATAATAGGGTTGTGGCAACAGGCTATAATGGTACGCCGAGAGGATTTACCAACTGTAATGATGGTGGTTGTGTTCGTTGTAATTCACCAGATTCAAACACCTCTGGTGTTGGTTTATCAACTTGTTTATGTTTACATGCTGAAGAAAATGCTTTATTAGAAGCGGGTAGAAGCAGGGTAGAAGAAAACTGTATCTTATATTGTAATACATGTCCTTGTTTAACTTGTTCTATTAAAATAGTCCAGGTCGGTATAATGGAAGTTGTTTATTCCCAAAGCTACAGTATGGATGACTTCAGTGCCAAAGTTTTTAGAGAGGCTGGTATCAAATTTAGACAGTTTCTGCCTCCTACTTATGGTACGGTTATTTTAGAATAGATTCAGGGCATAACTAATAGATCAACTATGCTATTAAATTTTATTCATAAATTAATTATTTGCAAGGTTCCATAACTCTCACAATTTCATGGTCCTCTTCTTCAAACTCTCTATCTTTGAGACTTTCCTTCGGGATATTCAAATATTTAAACCTTTCAACAAGTTCATTTGTGTCTGCATCATTATTATCTTTTTCCTTTTCGTTTTCCTTTTCCTTTTCTTTATCTTCCTTCATTTCCTCAGCAAGTTGCTCTAGTTCATCATCTATATCTTTACTTCTATTTAGTGATGTTCCCAATTTTTTAGATATTTCATTGGATTTGTCTATCTCATCAGTAACACTGTCCATGGCGTTGTCAATATCCTCAATGCTTATTTTATGATTCAAACTTTTTAACAATTTAAAATTAACTTCCAGTGTCCCCATTATCAACAGATTATTCTGTGCATCTTCAATCTTCACTTTAACCATGTGAATATTTTCCAAACTAGACAAAGATTTCAACAATTGGCTCTCAATAAGTTTTTTAATTTTTAATTTGCTCTTAGCAACATTAATTTGCCCTAATCTAATTGACTTTTTAATATCATTATCCAATTTTACAATTTCATCTTGCTTTAATTGACTATATTCATTTAATTTGTAAATCGCATAATTCAGGTCCGCTAAGTTTATCAATTCTTTAATATTAGGTAACTTATCATTTTCTGTCAGCATTTTCTTTTCTTCTCCTGAGACTAAATAAATAACATCATCTTCCTTTGTTAGGATTTTAAGATCCCTAGATAAATAAGTTATACACATATCAAATTCTTGTTTAGCCATCTCAGATGATTTTCTCACAATTTCAAATAGATGTGTTTCATGCATTGGATCATTAATTTTGGGCAACATCAAATCTTGAACTTTCTTTGAGTATTTGTATAATTTTTCAAGCAGCATATAGCTCTCTTTTTTACCTTTGGATTCATAATTAGCTAGTCCATTAAAATAGTTCGGATTCCAGATTAATTTTATAAATGAAGTCAGTATACTTTTATTCCCAGTGATAAAAGCTTCCAAAGGGTATGTAGTGAAAACAGACAATGGTATTAGAGTGTGATCTTGGTTTATCATTGAATCCAAGACAGTATTTAAACTCTTGGGTGTGTATGTTTTCGAGGTTGTATAATATGTTAAATCCTTCAACATATGATCGGAATCAACATACAACACATCTTTCGAGTTGAAATAAGTTCCAAGAAACTGTTTCCATATACTCAAATTAGCCTGGTAACCTTCTGGATTTGTTTCTTTCAAGTGTGAAAACTCCGAAAATAGTGACTCTAAACGAGACATACGAAATTCTTTGTTGGATTCAAAAAGAGTTTGTGTGTCTAAGCTTGATAACTTTGGCATTGATAAGTGTCTGATAAGAAAATCTGCTGTGGCAAATTGACTTTTTTTAAAAACATTTTTACTCTCTTCAATAATTTTTTTTCTACATACCATACGTATACCATACCTGTCACATTTACTGATAGGTACTATTTTACATAGATGACTACTGCTGATCCCATTCTGATTGCATTGATCGGTCATTTTCAACAATTGTTGGATAATCCAGACGTTGTTCCTGATGCAAAGTTAATATACGATGCTGAATACAAGTTAATGAATGATACTTCATTTTATGAAGACGAATCTGCTTTGCACCAACTAGCACCTATAATACTACAGATAATACAATCTAATAATACTACAGCTGATGTCAAAAATTCTGCCATTAGTGTTTTAAGTATTATGCTACCTCATTACTCCTTTGATCAAATACTAGATATTTTCAATTTAGATTTAATAGTATTTGCTCTAAAGAGTAACAAAAGCTATTTACAATCTGCTCTAATTGACGTTTTGAAAAGGGTTCAACCGGTCGATAAAATTGCAGAGTCCAGTATAGTTCCAACTATGATTCAGGAAATTGGTGATAGAAACTGTGATACTGGTGTTTCTGATAAATTTGTTAATTGCCTAGTATATTTTGCACAAAAAAGTGAGTCAATCAGAAACAAAATAGTATCAAATCAAATCCTGTCTCTTTTGGAAAACATGAAGCATGATAGTATTCTTGCCTCTAGAATGATTGACTTCGTAATTGAAATCTTGCCAATTATTCCAGACATACCGAAGGATTTGTATTTAATATCAGAAAATGATATTATGGAATCTGATGATCCCCTCTTTGTTAACTACATCCTTTTCTCTTGTACAAAGCTATTAGATAGACAAATGGAATGTGGAAAACTATCTTTTTTAGAGACGACAATGCAAGAGCAGTTTAGATATATCGCCAAAATGTACGTTGACGATTCATATATGGAAGAGCAAAAGGGCTTTGCAACTACTCAGCCTGCAGTATTTCTAGGTGTTCTTTCAAGGGTTTTCCCTCGTAAGTTTATAGAACTTGACAGAACGTTTTCATTGCTGCAATATACTGTCAAAAATTATCTTAAGCTTGAAGCTTGCAATATTTTGTTAAGGATCATAGACCCTTCATTCTTATCAAATGAAATTGATTTTTTTAACAATCTTGAAGCTGGTTCGAGAACCGTGGATATTTTGATTAACATTTTCTGCTTTGAAGCCACTTTTAAGAACTCTTTAACCATGTCTGCAGAGAGCTTTGTTAAATTAAATGTTATGGATTTTTTTAGGATTTTAGAAGCTTTAGTTCAATACGAATATGGAATTCAAAGATTATTAGGCAGTTGGTCACCAATGATAGTTAGACTTCTTAATCCTGAAGATTCTGAAATGATGCTTTCTAAATATCGAATACTTAAAAGTATTAAGAAATCTGGACAACCATTGGGTCAGTGGGAGAAAAAGATTGATGACTCTTTAAGTATTATGAATAATAATATGTGGGATGGTATGCATGAAAATGTGGATATTCTGACGGAGTCTCTATAGCATATATAAATATATATAATTTAACATTGAGTTCTATTATGAAATCATGTAAAGAAAATATAAAACAGTAAAAAGGGATGAGTATTTTTACCAAAACTATAAATACAAAGAGTTGGCGGCGATAATACCCCTATGTATCAACTTTTCACATTCACTCATCTTTGTTTCCAAATCAGTGTTACCAATAGTCTTTGCAGCATCAATAATTTGTTTTAATAGTTCCTCTAATCTTCTAAATGTCCTGATCAATGAACCTTCGTAAACATCTGTCATTTGGCAAATTTCAGTAAATGAAGCCCCTTTACACCATCGGAAAACAACATCCATTAACTCTGAACGGAACGATTCAATATAATCTTTTTCGGAAATTTCCATTTTAGATTCCTTTGAAATTCTAGCAATTTTAAGTGCCATATCCTGAAGGGCTTTATATGGTTCATCTAATTCTGGATTTGGTTTTCTTGTCTCTCTCGATCTTTCTTGGAATACAAAACAGGACAATAACGCCGCGCATTGTGAAGGAGTTAAATCGGTAAAAGTACCGTTAAATATTAATTCAGTTAAAAGAAGCTCGTCACCGGTACTGATTTCACAGGCAACTCTACCTTTTATTTCAACGATGTCATCTTGAGAAACAAATCCTAATCTTCTTAAAACTCTCTTTCGACGCTTTAAATCATCCAGTTGGATATTGGATTGAACCGTTGCAATCTTAAGTTCGGTCTTTTTGATAGTATCTTCTAATTCAACTTTATTTGAGTATTCCTTGTAAAGTCCATCTAGTCTGGAAGATTGGGATAAAGGATTGGTATGTAATTTACTTTCAAGGATTGAAATTTTCTTCAACAACGTTTTGAAATCATCATCATTTATTTTCATTTTATCAACTGGGTCAAGAATTGGTAAACCGTCAGGGTGCCTTTTGACAATTTCTTTCAATGCCTTGTTTAACGTTTTTCTAGATTGTTTATTATTAATATCCTTTGGAAGAATTGATCTACAGCTACTGACCGCTTGAATCGAATTTAACGTAATAGGAATGACTTCTGTAATACTCGCTTCACCTTCCTTAGCTGGTCTAATGCCCTCTGGAAAAGCGGTATTGAATGATTTAATTAATTGAACAGGAGAATCAGCAAACATGGTGTTAACAAAAACTCTGACAATATATGAATCATGATCAGATAGGATAGATGGTGGTCCATTACCTTTCTTATGTTCAAATTTTGAGTAACTAATTACAATGCCCCAACCATAGTCCAAATCCCCGATTTCAACTTTAATCATTCTACCGCTCTTTAAATGAGGTAAAATATTACTTGGATGGGTAATAACCTTACGACAGTCTTCATTATATGAAGAAAGTTGCTTTTTGATGTCATAATACTCTTTAATATTCTCTATGTCATCGATATAGATTTCATCTAATTTGTCTTTCAAGTCATTGACTTTTTTTTCTAAAACTGGAACAGCAACCGTATTTTGGAAATGGAAAAATGAATTTTGAAGCATAAATTCTGGTGAAATACCTTCAACTCTTAGAAGATTTAAAATCATGTTATAACCCAAATGAAATGCAGAATCTAATCTATCGGCAACACCTTTAACCATCCCTTTAGCAACTTGTGGTTCCATTTTTTCATCAATCATCATAATGACGATACCACGGTCATCTAACCCTCTACGACCAGCTCTACCTGACATTTGAATATATTCTCCACCAGAAACCCAACGGAAACCAACACCGTCCCATTTTCTAACGGATGTGAAA
Source organism: Kregervanrija fluxuum (assembly GCA_003707275.3). Taxonomy (NCBI): domain Eukaryota; kingdom Fungi; phylum Ascomycota; class Pichiomycetes; order Pichiales; family Pichiaceae; genus Kregervanrija; species Kregervanrija fluxuum. The sequence continues at coordinate 71,732 of PPNM03000030.1, forward strand.
ACAACAGTTTTAGCAGGCATATTTAAACCAATGGAGAACGTTTCAGTGGCAAATAAAACTTTCAAAAAACCTTCTTGAAACAAAATTTCAATAATTTCTTTTAAAATTGGTAATAATCCAGAATGATGAATACCAATACCTCTTTTAAGTAACGGTAAAATATGTTTAATCTGTGGTAATTCTCTATCATCTTCAGGTAACATACTTATAGCATTACCAAAAATTTTAGTCAACATTTCCCTTTCTTCGTCGTTATTAAAATCTAATTTTGACATTTTTAGTGCCAATGATTCGCAGTCTCTCTTACTAAAAGAAAAGACAATGACAGGATTATATTTCTTCACCCAAATCATTTTAACAATTTTATAGATATCTGATTTGCCGTCTTTGTTACCACCCTTCCAGGATTTACCTTTTTTAGAATCAACTGAGCCGGGATCGTCACCCATACTATTAGAAATAGAAGCCATTGCCTTTTGAAAATTTTCTTCCCTGAAAGTACTTTTTTCATCAACGACTAAATGAATACCTTCACCACCAGTTGGAAATAAGTAATGTTGTAATGGCGTCGGTCTGAAGTCAGTATAAACAATATGACAAGGTTGGTTATGAATTTTACAAATCCATTCCGCAAATTCCATGGCATTTGGAATTGTAGCAGATAAGAAGACATGATGAACATTATCTGGCAACAAAATAATAGTTTCCTCCCAAACAACACCTCTACTTTTATCTCTCATATAATGAACTTCATCAAAGATAACCCAACCGACTTCTCTCATAATTTCTGAACCTCTATATAACATACTCCTTAAAATTTCTGTAGTCATGACCAAGCAGCCAGCATCGGGATTAATCGTCACATCACCCGTCATTAGTCCAACATCGCCAAACTCGGCTTGTAATTCTCTATATTTTTGATTACTTAAAGCTTTAATGGGCGAAGTGTATATGACCCTTTGTTGGTTCTTCAATGATTGAGCAATTGCATATTCTGCAACAACAGTTTTACCAGCAGAAGTATGAGCAGAGACTAAAACCGATTCTTCTCTATCAATACAAGAGATTGCGGTATCTTGAAACGGATCCAATGTGAAAGGATAAGTACGTGCTTCATTTTTACGTTTATGCTGGCCAATGGGAACGTAATCATAACCTGGTGGGACGGCAACTTGATGACGAACTTGATGTTTAATTCGAACTTTATTATCACTTGGGTTTGTTGTTAAAATAGTCGATGAATCTTCAGATGTTGATTTTGATCCCGTCAGTAGACCATCAGATGCAGCAACTTCACGAGAGGCTTCAATTTCTAATGAATCAGCAACAATTGGTGCAACTTTACTAATAGGTTTTTTCTCTTTATTGTCAATCAATTTTTTTTCAAAAGTTCTTGATTTCTTTGTTTTACTTTGGTTTGATTTTTCATCATTGGAATTTATATTATCATCTTGTGCTTTTCTCTTTTGAGCTAGACCTTTTTCTTTATCAGTTTGAGTTTCCTGTAGAACATTTTCCTTCTCCAAAGTGGTAACATCGGCTGGAGCCTCTTGAAAGACATCGAATAAATCATCCATCTTTGAATCGGCGTCTATTGGTTTCTAGGTATCGTATATAGTAGAAAATAAAAATAATACTAATTAAAAAAAATTTTATCAGGAAAATTTTTCATGTCGCATCAATTAATTATATAGTGAGGATGTATACTACGAGGTCAATTTTTTTAGGGAATTTTTTACTTTGCTTAGACAAAGTATATATCAAATAAAAATTTGTAATTAAATATGGAAAAGGGTATGGAGACAAATAAAGAAGAAGAGAAAAATGACAAAAATAAATGTAAAAATAAGAAAAAATTGAAGTAAATTAAAAGTAAAAAAGAAATTAGAGATTAAGTTAATGAGAGATTTGTAAACTCCCTCGGCAATGATTTGTTTTATTTTTCAAAAATAGACAATTTTATAAAAATCAATTTGAATTAAAGCATAGACAATTGATTGGTAGCTATCATACAATATTCTAAATACAGAAATGAAATATATCAATTTAAATTTTTTGGTACATTAAAATATACGCACTTTTATTGGTTTGTGCATTATTATTAAGATTTTGATCAGAAACAACTTCATCATTGGAGACGCCAGTAATATTGGTATCATCTATACGAATCCAATCATCCGAAGAACTTAACACATCGACTGTATAATGACCATTTTCGGTAGATCTACCATGGTGGTAAACCACACCTGTTAATTTATAAGAAGGAACTTCAGTAATCATATTAGAAATACATGATTTTGGTAAAGTAATATTATGACCATAATTAATAAACTTATGAATTTTTTCAATACGCCCTTCGAAAATTTTGGCCTTTGGTAGTTGTTGAGATTGCTGGGGTTGTTGTTGAATTAGTTGAGCTTCTTTAGCGTTTTTCTTCTTTTTACTCTTGGAGATTACTTCATAACCCGTTTGTTCACTTTCGGTTTCTTCACTTGTAACAAATGAAAACCTTTTCAGATGAATAATTAAAATTGAAGGAAGTTTATCAATAAAATTTTGTTTTTTAGCCATTTGATTACCTAAAGAAATTTCTTCATCTTCAGAGAATTTTTCAAATGCCGTAATTAGATCATTTGTTTCTGGATCACTAATATCTAACTGAACTTGCATGAATGGATCTAGAGTGATCGAAGATTTTTTATTTGCAGCTTTTAAAACAGATTTAAATTGACCACCAAATAATTTTACAATTGGAGATGGTTTGACTTCAAAAGTTCTTTTATCTGCAACTTTTCTGTTTGATCCGACTTCTTTCCAGCCATCATTATTATCCGATGATCCGGTATCTTTACCTGACTCTTTAATAAATTCGACTGCTTGAATAATTTTTCTACTGACTTCTTTACTGTTAAAGGCATTAGCAAATTTATTAACGTCACTTGTTGAAAGTTTACTTATACTATCAACAAATTCTTCATGTAACCCATCCAATAAATAACCTAAAAATTCTTCAGCATCTTCCTGTCTTCCCCATTTCAAATGACGAAATCTTGGTAAACTTGCAATTGCATTGTGGAAGCCAACAGGATTAACGACTTCAAAGCTTTTATTAACAGAAGTGCTTGAAGGTTTTTTCTTGAGCATGTCAAGCATGTTTAAAAGGGCGTCCAGTATCGGATTATTTGTTGAACCGATGTTTGCTACTGTATTATCTCTAATAATATTTAAAACCTGAGTAAAAGGTTCGCAAGAAAACAAAAATTGTAAGACTGAATTCATATAACAAATATTACCGGTGTTCGACAACCCATGTGGAATTATTAAATTCTGCTTTTTATTGGTAATAACGCTTGATAAGTATTGAGAATCATACATAATTCTGAGTAAAATTATACCTAATGGTTTTAACGTATTATCCATTAGAGCTGGAGAGACAGAATCTGGAATCGAAGGTGAAACCGATGATGCATTTGTAGTAACATTTGTTGAACTTTTTGGAGTTGACTTAATATGAGGTGAAGCTGAAAGAGATGCGCTGGATGGTTTTTTTGGTTTTAAAGCAGCAGCTGCTGCTGCGAATGAAATCGGGGTTGAAACTGGTTTTGTTGTTAAAGTTGCATTTGGAGTTGATGTCGACGTGGAAGCTGATGTTGATGTTGATACTGGTGCTAAAATTGGAGACTGACTTTGGCTTTGACTTGGATTTTCAGTTGAAATTGGCACAGAAGCAAGCGCAAGCGATGGTGATTGTGAAGTGGCTGATTGAAGAGGCGTTGATGGATCTATCGTTGCTGAAGAAACAAAAGTTGAGTTTGAAGTGACCTTTGGAGTGATATTATTTAGATTTTTAACGTTTTCTATATCATTACTATTATTATCGTTATTATTATTACTGTCTAGTTGTAAATCAACATTCAAGGACTTGACTTCATCATTTAATATCACTTTACCAGTTTCAAATTTTGGTCTTATCATACGCTTTTTAGTTTGAGTAATTTGAAGTGATTCGGGGGTATTGTACTTGGGATCCTTATGTAATCTTTTTAATCTAATTGCCATTTTTCTATGAGGATTAAAATCCTCTTCTGTTGTACCAAAATATAGTGGCAGATGATGAGTAACACATTTACCCTTTGATTTTGCAACAATGGTGAAATTTTTATTTTTTATTAGATATTCTTGGAATTTTATTTCATCTTGAGGTGATAGGATCGATTCCCCATTTTTCAAAGTGATCTGATCAGTTAAAGGATAAGAAATTGTGGTGTTTGTCATTTGATGAAAAGAATGTATAATATTAGCTAGCTTCTATATTAGCAATGCAGTCTGAAAATTATTTTAATAATTAAACCAATCAATGATTGTAATTATCTTATACAATACGATTTATTTTCTTTTGTCCTTTTTGGTTCTGTTCCAAATTTGACTGAAAGCGATTTTGTTGCCCTTTTTTTTCACAATTTCTCACTGAGACGGGAATATTGTTTTGGGAAAATATATGCGACGATCGACTTGTAAGTCGTCAATCTTAAGATTTGTAAATCAAGTCGTTGATCCGTATCCATTCGTTTATATCCGATATTGGTACAGTGTTTACGAACTCTGATAATAAGTGTTGATTATGATAATAGAGATAGAAAGCAATTAAATGAGGACAACTTTCGAAAAACTCATTAAATACGCCACAATTACTGCAGTATTTGCTATCAATGTCTATCTGACATAATTTATTTTCATCTAATTTACAGATGTTTAATTTGACTATTTCATTGTATTTGTATATTAAGAGAAATTTATTTTCAATAATATATAGTGTATTTGATAAAGTTCTATCAATTGGGTTATCAAAGTTCTTAATGAATTTTAATTCAGTTTTATTTTCTGAAATTGTTGTATCTGATAACCAAGATTCTAAAATCAATGAGACATTTAGATTTAATTTTAAATCTTTGTCTGAATTTTGGAATAAATTATCAACAAGTTTTTCAAACAATTTTGTGTGATCTGTTAATGTATTAGTGATGGTGCTGTTATCTGTCATTATATTTGGATGCGTCTTTCAGTTAACGGTATATTTGACACACTGTTTATTTTCGGTCAGTATTTTTGATAAAGGCAAATAATTCATCAATTCTATCGAGTGTAATACTACAAAATAAAGAAGCATTAAAGAAATAACGTGTATTGTGATAGAATAAAATTCGCGTTACTAAAAAAACATATATAGTATTTATTACTAGGTTACTGGGGTAAAAAAGAAGAAAATTCAAGTCATTATATGATTATGGGAGAGAAGAAGAAAGAATTTCAATCAAAAAACACCTAAATATGTCTGTAAGTGTTGTAATATTTTTCCAATTGTCTCAATCTTAATTCTGCTATAGAATTCAAATTCTGACATTTCCTTAGTTCATAAAGTTGGTAAGATTTAATGAATTCTTCGGTATCAACGTTATCACAGCTTATAGCACCTGACTTCTCAGTCAGTTGATTTTTATTAGTAGTGATTTTCAGACTCGATTTAATTTCGAATATTTTATTAATTTTTTCCAAGGTTTCCATACCTGTCATAACATTTTCATTCGGATTGTATTCAAATAAAGTTGTTCTATTTTTGAATCTGATAACTGTTGAACTTTTCCGTTCATGTACAATTTCAGTTTCAAATTTACTGTCGTTTTCTTTATTTCTATTTCTATTATTATTATTATTCAGAAATTTAAAATTTTTATGGTTTCTAAAATTTTTGTTTGCGTTACTTTTGGCTAAATGTCTTTTTAGTATTGACTTACTAATCAGTTTAATTTTTATGTTTTTTAAAGATTTGATTTCAGAGGCTGATAAATTTTTTTTGAATAAAAACAATGTTTTAAAAAAATCATAATGTAAGTAAATATTAATGCCATGAATTTTATTACGATCAACTATATGTTTGACTTCAAAGCCATTTAAACAACCTTGCTCAAAAAAAGTCTTTGTTAACAGTTCATCAAAGTTGATTGCCAGTTCACGTTCCTCCACTTCAATGTTAATAATAGGTTTTTTAATGATTATAACGTCTGAATCATTAATACATTTATTTTGAATATTTTGCTCAACCTTACTATCAACTTTTTTTTGATTTTTTAGAAACTTCAGCATTTTTAAATAACTAGCTTTAGCCAAATCCGGCACACTATTTGGATTAGTATAGACCTCTATAATTCCTGGAATCTTAGGATTTCTCGCTAGGTTGCTGAGTCTAAGGATATTAACACTTTTATTGGCCAATATTGGTAAGGTGAAATTTTGTACAAGTTGTTCAATATTTCCGGCATTAGCGAAGTTCCAAAAGTCTGTGATATTTGTAACATTAGCAACTTTTCTAGCATTTGCGACACTCCTGGTATTGCCAACATTTCTAGCCCTAGCAACATTTTCAACATTTTCTTCACAATCTTTTTCCTGGTATGACATTGTTAGTATAATTGAGCTATGGAACTTCAAAGGAAAGAAAGACTGAAAAGACGTAAAAGACTCAAAAGACGTAAACCACAATCCATCGAATGAGTAATTTCATATCCAATTGGTGTTCACTTTTTTCTGCTTAGGCTGGACTTGACAACAAGGCATAGACAATGTCTTAAAAGCATTGAAAAGGCTTTTCTGGTGATAATTTAAAAACAAGTAGAATTCAATGATGTCAGCTGTTACAGCATAACTAAATTCTGCTGTCAGTCCATGTTGTAACTGACATACTATGATGAATATAATCTGTCTTGCCATAAGCAGCACAGAACAACCAATTCATGTTAGAGAACTGCCTTGACTGCCTAGACGGGACAAAAATAAAAAAATTGCGTTTTTGTCACAAGAGCAGATTTGTTCCAGACTATTCTATATTTAGAAGCAAAAAAATAAAAATAAAAATAAGCCAGTCCAATTTACTCGGTAATCTGATACAAACGCAATATCAAGTGCCTACAGATACATTACAACAAAGTTTGGTATCCAATAAAACGATCCTATTAATAAAAAACAAAACATAAACTTATATTTACTTTAACCTTAAATTAAATATTAAGTCACGAAAACAAAAATTATATATTATTGAAACTATTAATATTATTGTCTCATAAAAAAAACATTATAAATAACCTTTACAAAAATGAACAGAAATTAACCCAATGTTTAAGACGCTTACAATAAGTAAACAGCAGCACCTGCAACGGCAGCTAAACCAGCAACACCGGCTTTAGCAGCACCACCTTCGAAAGCAGTGGAAATGGTACTAGTTTCAGAAGGTGCAGCTTCAGAAGCAGAAGTAGATTCGATTTCTGAAGTGTAGGTTAAGGTACATGGACAGTCAGTGATGGTTAAAGTGGTAGCTTCAGTGACAGTGTAAGTCTTACCGTTTTGGACAATTTCAGTTGGTTCTGGGCAGTAGGTGGTGTAAGCAGTGACAACTTCGGTGATGGTGGTGTCAGTGACGTTGGAGTAACCAGCTAAAGCGGAACCAGCTAAGGCTAATGGAGCTAAGAATTTGAATTGCATTTTGAAGTATAAAGTAGTAATAAGCGAGAGACTAAGATAATTGTTGAATTAAGGGAAAAGAAAAAAAAAGAGAGAAGAAATAAAATAACAATCCACATTGATGGTAGAAGTAGATGGGAAATGTCCAACTTTTTATAACTTTTAGACTCGACATATTGCGAGTCCAAAACTCGTATGAAGATAACCTGTGCAAGCGGCAAAACAATTCACGGGAAAGTAAACAAACATCCCAATCCGGCAATCCGTAAACAAGAAAAGTTAAAAATGGAAGGAAAATGTGTAAAAATAATAAAAAAAACAAGGCCAATTGGAAGAAAAATTTTTTTGCTTGTTTAACAATTCGCTATTTTTAGGTGGCTACTAATTTTAGTAATTTTAGGAATTATAGGAATTGCTTTGTTTACGGTGTGGGTGTTACATTATGTCGGTGGTTAGTGGTTGGTGGTTGGTTGCTGTTGTTGTTGTTGTTTTGGGAACCAGTGTGTGAGTAATATTCGGTAATATATTACCATATGGTGATGTATTAGTAGTGGTAGTGGTAGTGGTAGTGGTAGCAGGTAGTGGTAGCAGTTAGTAGTAGTGTATGTGTACGTATTGTCATACAGTGATACCATGATCTGGTAATACCGCAATAGCGTGATATCCTGACGTCCTGGCATCCTCATACCCTAGCGTAACTTAACGTAACGTAACCTGGTGTTTGCTACGTTGTTGCTACACTTCACGTCGATGGTCTCCGACGTCCGTCCTCCCACCTCCGTATATCGAAAGGGTTGTTTTTGTTTATAAGTATTGGTACGTGTCTGGGTTATAGGCACATCTGTGTGTGTTCACTTCTGAGCAACACCGATAAAATAATTCAGAATCGAGGGCAAATTTTCGACGTTTTAGGTAATGGTCGTGTGTGGACGGGCCCCAGCGGCAGCAATACAAGGCGAAAATACCCCAATGCGGTAATGTTATTTATAACTTTGTACAGAAGTGGATGTATTTGGAAGTAGTGCAGTTGTAATGGCAATTTTAACTGTAAGGTGACTGTAAGGTGACTGTAAGTTAACTGTATTCCACAGATGTCGTAACGGTGTACTATGCTGATTGAAGTTTTGTGAGTGTGAGGGAAAATCCGAGGGTCTGCTATTGTGCAAGACCAAGTCACAGAAACTAAACTGACTGAAATGGGAAATTAATGTGTATCTTATCTACGATGGAATTACATTCTAGGTCATTTGGATGGCATAGATATGGCATAGATATGGTACAGATATGGCACAGATATGGACATACGTACATTCACACACGCATACACCAGCAAGCTTATTAACTTGAGGACAGTAAAAAGTGTGGCAATGGCAGGCTGCCCCAGTTGAGTATCGTCGAATGCGGTGCGCATTCTGATATGATGTAATGGCAGTTGATGTGAGTTGATGTGAGTTGAATCTGCGAGTATGGAAATGGCAATGGCAATGGCAATGGAAATTTGCGTCGCACTGGCTGGTTTAATTAGACGTAGGAGTAGGAGTGTAGAGAAGTGTTAGACATCTGTAGACCACTGTAGACTACAGGTAGATGGTTGGTGGATGGTCAGAGCATAGCGACTCTATAGCACTAATACGCTTTCCAGAACTGCTACTCCCAAACGCTTCAACACTATACCGTGGTTCTTGTTCACTCTATACAGTCTCCCACTCTACGCCCTAGATTACCCACATTACCTACACTGCTACCACATCCTATATCCTCTATCCTGTATCACACTTAATACATCCCACAGCAACCTTACAACAATTCGACTCAAACATATGAAATACTATCTCTATTTACGTCGCTCTACACTAATATCGCGACTGGTTATCGTCCATTACTGCATTCAGTATGCTGTGCAATGTTAAAGCGTTTGTTTTCATTTTCGTTCAACTTGCCCAGTGGAAGTGAATTGGCAAATCTCAAGCAAGCAACGCTGTTTAATTACTAGCACATACATGCTACGGTACTTATGTTACTTAATACCTATTATATACATACATAAACAATCTCAAGAATGGCTAAAACAATCTCAAACTAAACACCCGCTCTAATCCCACATAGACGGCAACAACTGATAAATAGTAAACAGTGTCAAAGAGCAATCGACGGCATCTCCACACTTCTTTATGACAGCCTTAATCTACAGTTGTTTTTAGGAAAACAATAACACAAGCACTGATATTTTCCTTCTTCTATCCGGAGTCACCTTCAGTCTGCTTGTACCTTACTTTCAGCATCACCTTATATACTTTCTGTTAAAGCGTATAATGATGAAATGTTTGGAATGTTTCAGCCAACTGTGATGAAATAAAAATATTCTTGCGCCAGAGTAGATTTTACTCGTGTGCAATCATCATCAGGTTTTACTGTCCATCATGTTTTACACGTCTCTTATTTGTAGTAGATAATGTAGCCGAGTATTTGTATCATGATCGTAGAGCAACAAAGGAACAATTAATCAAGAAGCCCGGAATTGTCTTGATGTCTTACGTCTTATGTCTTCTGTCTTATGTCTTCCGTCTTAGTGTTTGATGCCTATGTTATTTGTGGTCTACAACACATCCTTACATTTTCTTTTTTATTTTCTTTTTCATATGGCCTTAAACTTCCAAAACTGTAATAATCACCCCTAAAAACTGAGTTTTCATAACTGCAACCTACTCATATCTAAAAGAAAACCATTAATAACGATAACTAGAAGTGTCTTCATGTCAATGTCTACGTTACTTTTGTTGTCCGCAACACATCCTTACATCTTCATCAAAAAAAATTTTAGATTCTAAAAACTTTTCTTACTTTCAAAAACTATATTTTAAGAAGTATAATGTATTGATATTTGAAAAAAAATATTCTTTTCTTTTCTAAACCCAACAATTTATTTGCTCACGCTAGCAGAAAAACATTTGTTGTTCATGCAAACTAATTGAATATCTAAAGTTTGGCCAACTACGTATAAAAAAATGGTCCTAAAAGCTTTACATCAAAGTACGTTGTCGTGGCACATCGTTGTGATGCGCAACAAAACTCACCAGCCACAAATATTTGTATTCCTTCGCCATTCCAGATTTTTGTTATTTTTGTTTCTCGATATCAGAACGTAGTCGTCACTATCTCAAACATCATTAAATATCCTAAATAATGTTTACCTCGGATACAAATGATAAACAGTTGAATAGGAAACTTAATAAGTTAAGTTCCATTTATCATTTGCCAAATATTCTAAGAGAAAATTCAATTATTATTGACTCAGTTTCCGATTTAAAAAATTATCAGAATAACTTACTTAATAATCACTCTTTTAATGAAAACGAAATTATAAACAATTCTACAACTACGATAATTGGTCACGGAATTCTAAATAATGGCGGAATACCATTGAACTCATTATCAAAAATCCCAAGTTATCAATGGGGCTTTAAGCATGAAGATAGTGATCATAATCATATTAATCATAGTAACAACGTCAATGGCGACAATAGTAACAGTACTCATAATCCAGCCAATGCTGCCAGCAGCCACCATCCCCAAAAAGGTAAAAATATACTTAATGGATTGGGTACTGGAGATTCAATTTCCTCTCTTGCTGGTCTATTACCCTCGGCAAACTCAACTGCCCTAAATTCAAGACTCATCAGACTGCCAATTCGTAATATTAACAATGAAAATGAAGATGACGAAAATGAAGAAGATGAAGACAATCAGGAACAAGAAGGTAGTGAACTTAAGAGGCAAGGTGGAGAAAAGCGTTCATTGATGAATGGATTACCTTACTATGATAAAGACATTGTCAATAAAGAAATTAGAGTTTTAAACTTGGAAAAATCAAAATTCAAGATTGCAGGTACAAACAATTCATGGTTTTCAGAATCAATGAACCAAACCGTTGATGATGTTGAATACCTACATGGTGTCGTTATTTTAAATCAATTTTTAAATAATAAAAGGATCATCAGAGATTATCAATGGATCGTTTATTGGGTTGAAAAAATGGGTGGTAAAGGGTTATTTAAAAGTTCATTGAGAAACATTAACAATAACAAGTTTTTTAAAATTAGGACTTTAAACGGTTTTAAAAAATATTTGAATATTAAGAAGCAAAAAATAACTGAAATTAATAAAAAAAAATTGGAGTTGATTGAAAAACGTAAAAAACTCATTTTCTTAAAAGAACAGAAAAAAATTGAAAACTCAAGAATTGAACAAAATCCTGAAAATTTCGAAAAATTTAACAAAGAATTTGAAAAAATCTTTGTCGAGGATTCAAATATTTTTGATGAAGAGTTAAGCTTATTAGATTCGGTCGAAGAAATTAATAAGTTTGATGAAGATCAATCGGAAGTTGAAAATAATGAATTTAATGGTCAATTGAATTCAGAAAGAATACACGATTTACTAATTAATAGATTTAATATACCACAATCGACTATAAACGACGAAGAAATTTTAATTGAAAAAGAGTTGCCAATCGATGATCCTGATCTAATAAATATTCAAAATAAATTGTACGGCTTACAGAAAAGTGCTCAAATGCAGCACGAATCAAAGATTACGAATGGTATAATCAATTCCAAAATAGTTCGAATGAAAAGAACACCGAATCCAAACGCTCTTGGATTTTCAAATATTAGAGGCAAAAAACCTTCGTTTATTTGATCATGAAACGTATATAAAAGTAATATAAAAATTTAAAAATGTATAATAATTCTATAAAACCTTTGAATGCTTTATATCACTTCTTAATTTATAAACCAGGAGTGCAACAACAATCAGTAATACAATTACCGGAATTAAAACCATATAAATAATCGATTTTAATTTCGAAAATGGATCACTATCATCACTGCTTGATTCATTTTTATCATTTATTGGGCTGTCGATGTATAAAGAATGAATCGTTGACAATTTTGTATCCACTTTTTCAGAATTTGCTAATTGATTTTGTAACACCTTATCAAATGATCCCATTCTTACATCATAGCTACTCAAAATTTCGGACTGTCTTTTAACCATTACTGATAAATCATCATATTTTGCATTTAGCTCTTCTGTTGCTTTAATTAAAACTTCAAAATTTTGACTGATCTGATCAAATTTTTTTGTTAATGTAAACATTTGTTTTTGCAATGATGATTGATCAGATCCTGATTTCAAATTATTCAATATTAATTCAAGTTGCTTATTAATGTATACAAAACTTTCTTTATTGCTTGAGTCTGCTTTATTAGCTGCCAGTTCTTGTCTTAATTTTTGTTCCTGTTGTCTAAAATTGGAATTTGTGTTGGAATTTGAAATTTTATCAACTTTTCCATTGACATGCTTAGCAAATAATGTCTCTACCGTTTCTTTTAACATTTCTGGAGTAACAGAGTTATATGTCTTCAACCTCAAAACTTCAAATTGTTCAAAATTTGCAATATTTTTTGGTGACAAAGCTGCCAAACCAAATTTAATATTCGAATTCAAAATCGGAGTCAAGTCAATTTCTTTCGTTTCAAATAAAAGTTTATTATCAACAATAATTTTTAACCATTTATTTTTGTATGCAATTTTAATTGTTGAGGGAACATTTGAATCTTGAAATTCATGAATATAGGCTCCAATGTAATCATTATTCAAATCAATATCCTTAGATCCATCATTCAAATAAAACCTAAAAACTGGTCCAAGTTTAATGTCATTGTTAAGTAACAACTGCAGACCTTTAAATCGCAATGGTCCACCAAAGTTTTCAAAGTTGTCTAAATTATTGTCATCTGAAATTAAAAAGATTGAAATTCCAGCATTTGTAATCCCAAAATTACCTAATGACCTAATGGTGCTTTCAATTGTGAAATCTTCAAGATTATTAATTGTTTTCGCTGACCATATAGAACCCTTAACAAACTCTTTCTCACTATTTGAAGATATTATTGGTTTTGGTGTCAATTCAACTCTGCCCTCGTCGTAAATTGTATCTCCAATAATCTTCCATTTATTTTGAAGTTCTTCTATAGAATTTATCTTAACTAAATCTGGTAGTGATAAATCCTCAATGATCCCATTTTCATTGGCAGTTACTGAGACCAAAAACGTAAATAATGCTAAAATAATATGAAATAGACCGTACTTCATTGTGTTGATAAAGTATTTTAGACTGTATTATCGATATTGAAAAATTGATCTGATGCTAATTGAAGTAAGATCGCGTTGATATTCCCCGGTTTATATCTTATAATGCAGCAAATAGTAAAGAGTATATAGTGAGTGTAAGAGTAGATAGATAATATGTTACTAGTAATGGTGATACAGTTTTAATCCATATAATACAGTAATGTAAATTAGAATAGAATATTAAATCGTACATAAACAAATACAAAAGTAGCTGAAGTATTTGGCATAACTTTGTTACCGTGAAATTACCCTTCAAAAAATACAGACCAGGGCTTCTTAACCCCCCTGCAAAAAAATATTAAAAGGCAATTTTCCCATTGAAAACAAAAAAATATGGACGATTTTGTCTACACAATAATTTTATATTACTTTTCAACATTAAAACAATCAAATCTTGTACAAGTATAGACAGATAGATAAAGTAGATATACTTTGATAATAAAATTCTTTTATTACAACTACCAATTTTACACGTATGTATACATATAATATTCCAATTTTACGTTTCTTGTTATACTAACGTTTTCTTTTTTTTTTTAAGTAATTTTAAACCTTGTTTGATCCAATTCAACTGCACAACTTTAAGTTATTAAACAGGCTTTAACTTCAACCCGTTTTCCACCTCCGTTTTGACTTCTAATACAATTATTCAAACCAAGGCTTCAACGCCTATCGAAGAAGAATTAATAAAGAAAGAAAAGCCTCTATCAAAAGAATTATCAAAAGCTATTATTTCACAGCTGTCAATTCTTGTTACTAATTTTAATAATTCAAATTGGAGAAAAGTTATATCTCAAATCCATTATTTATTAGATAAACACCCTCAAGTTTTTCCAAAATTTTTAAGAAGACTTATTACTATCATTGCAACTGAAATTGTTGAAGAAAAAAAAGATTTAGATTCAACAACAACTAAAGTCTTACAACACGAATTAAATTACTTGACTTTAATTTCTCTAGATAAAGTTTCTGTTATTCCAATTGCACTTTGTGTTCCAGATACTGATTTATTTCAACTTTTCTCTTTAAAAAGTTTTTTATCTTTCTTTGTTTTAACTGATTTTCAAAAACTATTAATTGGATTATCAATTGAAGAATTTTTAACAGTCAACCAGAAAAAAGAAAAGGAAGAATCATTATATAAACAATTACCATCCATATATATTAGTTCTTTACCAGGTGTTATTCAGTGGATTCAACTATTAGAAGCTACAACAACTGAAGATCAATATAATCTTGCTATTTTTTTACATTTATTTCTAAAGTCTGAGATTTTTTCCTTACCACATAAATTTATAGTCATAGGTCACGTCACTGAAAGTTTCTCAAAATCTGAAGATAATTTTGAAACCAAATTCGATAAAGTTAATATAGAGATTAATAATTACTTTGATTCAATAAATAATATGAGTTTCAGAGATACACTATTAGAACTTTGTGATACAAAGTTATTACCAGACAAGCTTTTAAATGGTCTTCTATTAATTCAGCAATCGGACAAGTTAAATGATGCTATTACATTATTATTATCTGAAATTTTATTTCCAGGATCTCAAAAATTGTCGAATGATCCTACAAATATGTTAACTTCTTTAACTCCAACAAATATACCAGAAGCAACTGCAAGAGGTTCTCAAATGTTAAATATTTTCAATAAACTAAAATCTCAACCAGATTGGGATGTAATCTTTGAAAATGTTTTAAATAATTTCAGTGACACTTCATCTTCAGGTATCACAACTGCATCCTTATCTCAATTTTTATCCTCAATTCAAAAAGATGCATTAATTGATTTATTTTTAACAACTGCTTATAAAACTTCAAATTCTAATCTGCTAAAAGAATTATTAATTCATCTGAATAATTTTGATACTAACCAAGGCTCTATTAATTTATATAATTTATCATTAACTCCAATTTTACAATCAGAAGCAAATGTTAGACAACTTTTACTATATTATAAATCAATTGTTATGTTAGAAGTTAAAACGATTGCACTTTTACAAAGTGAAAACTTAAATGATAATGCTGTTACTCAAATTTTTAATAGAGATTATAAGGCTGCCCCGGAGTACATTGTTCTTGCTTGTTTACATATTTTACATGATAACTCAAATGCAAAAGAAAATGATGTTATTATTAATATAATGCAAAATTTTATTGTTTCATTATTAGATATTAATTCACCATATTTAGGTTCAATCTTTTCATTATTTGAAAAATTTAATCCTGTTGAATTGGGTAAACTTCTTATGAAATATTATGAAGTTAGAAAGTCTCCTGAATCAATTCATAAAATTGCAAGTTTAACTGCTTCTTTTAAAGATGATACAGTTATCATGTCAATTTTAAGTAATTCAAGTGATTTTCCTGAAGCTTTTTCAGTTGCGGTGATATTTTCACAATATGGTTGGAAGCGGTTCCAAAATTTTGTTATCACTCAATTGGACCGTAATATAAATGTTGTCTCAAGTACTATTATCGAATTCATGGAAAAACAGGCCAGCATTGAATACGAGAATGCTCAGCAAGGTCGTAGACCAATTAGATCGTTGAACTTAGAGACTGTTTATTTTTTGATGACAACATTAGGCAGTAAGCAATTAGCAAAAGAACTTTTTGAAAGATTCAGAAATTTACAAGCCTTATGTTTACAAGCATATCCTAGGTTAATTAATTTTGGTCAAGGGCATGATTCCGCAATTTTAATGAATAGTTCCACCAATACATTTTCTGTTGATGTTGAAAAGGAGATGAAAGTTTATTATCAAAAAATGTACAAAAAAGAAATTGAAATCAAAGATGTTATTCATATGCTACAAAGGTTAAAAGATTCGGATAACCCCCATGACCAAGATGTTTTTGCTTGTATGATTCATTCTCTGCTGGATGAATATAGATTTTTCCCGGAGTATCCAGTCGATGCTTTAGCTACCACATCTGTTTTATTTGGTAACACTATTTTTTTCAGATTAGTTGAAGGTCCTGCATTATCTATTGCATTAAGATATATTTTGGATTCTGCAAGACAGCCTCCTCAGAGTAAAATGTTCAAATTCGCCATTCAAGCATTATATTCTTTTATGAAAAGATTAAGTGAATTTCCAAAATTCTGTGCAATGTTATGTGAAATAACAGCATTGCAAAGTCAACCACAATTATATGAAACCTGTAAAGCTGTTGCTTCTGGTAACTCACCTCAATTGAATTCCCCTCAGACTGCAGAAATTGAGCCAAATTCTCAAACGGAAAATAATATTTTAGATTCTGAACCTGCAATTACTTCTAAATTTATTTCAATTTCTGTTCCAGAGAAAATTTTTGGTTCCATTATTCAGGAGGTCCCAAACGATGAAGTTTCGGATAGAATTTTATTTATGATTAATAATATTACTGAAAGTAATATGGATTCAAGAGTTAAAGAAATGAAGGAGATTTTAAAACCCGCGAATTATAAATGGTTCTCAAGATATCTTGTCATTCAGAGAGCAAAATTAGAACTAAATAATCAACCGCTATATGCTGACGTTGTTGAAAACATTGGAGCCCCATTATTTTATTCTCATGTTTTGAACATTACTATGCATCAAATTGTTTTACTATTGAATAAAGCTTTTGGTAACGGTGATGAATATGATTCACCTGAATTATTAAATTCGACGGAAAGAACGCATTTGAAGAATCTTGGTGCTTGGCTTGGTAGAATTTCTGTTTTTAGGGATTATCCAATTCAACGTAGATCTTTGTCTTTCAAAGGCATTTTAGTTGAAGCTTATGATCACAAGAAGTTGGACATAGTTATTCCATTTGTTTGTAGAGTTTTAGACCAAACTAGAAATTCTAAAGTTTTCAAATATCCAAATCCTTGGTTACTAGGTATTTTACAAGTTTTAAAAGAACTTTATGAAGTTGCTGAGTTGAAATTGAATTTGAAATTTGAATTTGAAGTTTTATGTAATTCATTATCTGTTGATCTAAACAAAATTAAATCTTCTGATATCATTCGAAATCATAAAGCAGGAGAATTGGAAAGTTTTATTGAATCTCAAAAAGTTATTATTAACATGGCAAAAATGAGTTTGGACGAAAAAAGAGGTATTTTACCTGTTATCCCTGGTAATGTTATGGACATTAACATTCCTGGTGGTGCTGGTGGTAATTCACTTCAACAACAACAACAGCAATCCGTTCAACAACAATTGAATGCTTTGCAACAGTTGCAACAACATAGACTATTAGGTAATGGTGCATCTCCCGCTCTCAACAATGTTTCTCTTGGTCAACAGGCTGCAATGGTTGCTGCAAATGCTGCTCAACAACAAGCTCAACAAAATAGTACTGCATTTGAAAATTTGATCGGTAATACCATTTTTGTTACTCATCCGTCATTGAAACGTATCTTTCAACTGGCGATCACCAAAACCGTTAAAGAAGTTTTACCACCTGTCGTTAATAGAACAAATTCTGTTGCATTAGTTAGCACTAAGGCGCTAGTGTTGAAAGACTTTGCTTTTGAGGTTGATGAATTGAAATTTAGAAAGGCGTACATTAATACAGTTAGACATTTATCCGAATCATTAACTTTAGCGTCCTGCCATGATCTGTTACGTGAAAGCATTCAAATTAATTTTCAGCAATATCTACAGACCTTAGGTCAACAACTTGATGCTAATACTATGGAAGAGCTGCCACGGGCAATAAGTGATAATCTTCCGTTGGCATGTGCTATTATCCAGAAAGCTGCAATGGAAAAATCTGTCCAAGATCTCGATGAGGCCATGTTACCAGCTATTGCTTTACGTAGACAATTTAGAGAATCAAGACCGGATCAAGTTTTCTGCGATACCCAAAATGCTTCAAGATATGCTATTTCACTTCCAGAGCCCTTGGGTATTGTTCCAGGTGGCGTTTCTGCTAAGCAATTTAGTATTTATGAAGAATTTGGTAAGCAAAGATCCATCGTTCCTGGTATAAATCAATTTAACAGTGGTATTCCAAATGTTGGTGGCGCTGGTATTCCAGGAATTGCCCCTCCTGGTTCATTGTCTGGTACTCCAATCACATCAAATGCAAGTTTAAATACACCTGAGGCATTAGCTCAGAGAGTTTTGCAGCAACAACTATTACAACAGCAACAACAGCAGCAACAACAACAGCAACAGCAACAGCAACAACAGACGAATCCTTTGAATAGTCAAGATCAAGCTACTAACATTCAACAAGTGCAAGCTGCAGAGTTACAACGTGCATTTGAACAAGCTCTTGTGTTTATTCCACAAGCTATAGAGAGTTTGCAAAAAGATATTAATGAAATGGAAGAAAATCAGGACGCATCTAGAGTTGAAGCCGTCAAAGTTTTAGTTAGTGAAATTATTTTAGTTTTGTCGAAAGTTAACCATAATGAGGTTTATATGAAGACTGCGCAACTGGCAATGAATGTTTTATTTAGCTCTCCAGATCCACAACAATTCTTAATTGATACTTTTGTGTTACTGTTAGATGCAATTTGTAATATGTCATCTCTGGTTGCTAAGTTTGTTACCGCATGGTTAATTAATGCAGAGGATGAACGTAAATACAATAGGAAGATTATGGCTTCTTTAATTATGACTGGTATGATTTCGTTGAATGAATTAGATTCAATGTTGGCTAAGTCTATCCAAAGTAAGAAGGAAGAAAAAGTTATTAACTTTGCCTGTGATTTAATACTGGATTTAGTGTTCAGTGAAAAGCCTGTAGCCCTAAGAGCCGACTTCGTTAATGTTATTATTTTATTAGAATCTGGAGACGAAGTTATCAAGTCAAATGAAAAAGTTAAAATTGTTCTTTCAAAATTATCGTCAACTGATGATTTAAGTATTGAAAAATTAAAGACTTTATCTTTAGAGCCAAAGAGTATGAATGATTA
The DNA here is from genome assembly GCA_003707275.3 of Kregervanrija fluxuum. Taxonomy (NCBI): domain Eukaryota; kingdom Fungi; phylum Ascomycota; class Pichiomycetes; order Pichiales; family Pichiaceae; genus Kregervanrija; species Kregervanrija fluxuum. The sequence goes on from PPNM03000030.1 coordinate 91,347, forward strand.
TTTTGCTTACATTTTTTCTGAATGGGTCAAACTTTACAAATTTGGTAACAATAATTTGAAATTACAAATTGCTTTTATTAATCAATTAGTCGAAACGGGGATTTTTAATAAACCTGAACTTCTGGTTTCATTTTTTACAACCTCAATTGAAATGTCCGTTGTTTCATTCATTAAAGAAAGTGATAACTCAAAGAGGTCTCCAATTGATACTTATACTGCAGTTGATGCCATAGCTAAGCTTGTAATTAATTTATTGCTTGTTCAAGAAGATTCATCCGACGATAATACTGCCAGAGTTGAGTTTTTCAAGAAAATTTTATCTGTTGTTTTACTTGCATTTTCCCATGATCATGAAATCAATAAAGGAAATTTTAATGAGAGACCATATTTTAGATTTTTTTCCACACTTTTATCTGAATGGACCGCTGTTCATCAATGTAAATTTAAAGATTACATTGAAAATGAAGAAGAACTCAAAAGCTTAGATAGATTCCATGTTCAATATCATTTGGTTTTAGCTGACTTTTTCTTATCATTACAACCAGCTGCCTTCCCAGGATTTACGTTTGCTTGGATGTGTTTAATTTCTCATAGAATGTTCTTACCGATGATTATGGAAATGGATGAATTTACCAATGAATGTTGGTGTAAATATACTTCTTTGCTGGTTGCATTATTAAGATTTCAAAGTGGCTACGTGAAGGATAAGAATATTCCTGAAGCAATCACAGTTATTTACAAAGGTACTCTTAGAATTTTCCTTGTTTTATTACATGATTACCCCGAATATTTAGTTCAATGGGCTTATCCATTAGTTAGTGTTACATCATTAACATTTATCCAGTTACGTAATGTTATCTTATCCGCTACACCAAAAGATATGGAAATTCCAGATCCGTTCCAACCAGGTCTAAAGGTTGATAGATTACCAGAAATTGGCAGATCACCAATTGTTTCTTCAGATCCAAGTCAAACCTTATTTGAAAACGGTATTAAAAAAGCTGTCGATAATTATCTAAGAATTCCTTCCAATTCTTTGTTAAGGCAGATCATGCAATCACTTGAATTAAGTGAGTATGTCAATGAAGCTGGTATTGGCTACAATACTACTAAGTACAACATTAGATTGATCAATGCTTTAGTTCTTTATGCGGGTATTTCTGTTGTTGAAGAACGACCAAAAAATTCATTAGCATTTAATCAAAAATCTTCGCAAGTTTCATTATTATCATCAATTATGCAAGAAGGTACTGTTGAATTGCAATTTCAAATGTTACAAGCAATTGCTAACAATTTAAGATATCCAAATTCTCATACCCATTGGTTTAGTTGTGTTATCTTGCATTTCTTTTGTTCTAATAGCTTATGGAATGACAACAAACTTAATATTCAACAGTTGATTACCCGAGTTTTATTAGAAAGAATTATTTGTAACAAGCCGCATCCGTGGGGTTTATTAGTTACATTCACAGAACTGTTGAAAAATTCTGATTACGAATTTTTTGATTTACCATTTACTAAGAGCTCACCTGAAATCGAAAGATTGTCTAATTCTTTGTTAAAACATGCAAAAAGTTCTACCACAGTTATAGCCAATTAAATGATTTATTGTCATAAATTCTTTGCTTATTTTCTATTTTTTATTTATTATCTATTTTATATCTATATATATTTTATTAGTCTATGTACATTTTATTTAGTTCTATCAGTATTAGGAGGTTAAAGTAACATAAGTAACATAAGTAACAATAAGTAACAAAAAATAACAAAACTGAAAATGAAAATAATTGAAAAGGAAAAATGCGCCACTAAATTTTCTCGTTTTTGATTTCAACCTCAACTTCTATTTCTTTTTAAATTCGTTTTGTAAAATTGTTCTATTAAAATTGATTTTATAAAACCATTATGTTTACAAGACTACGTAATAGGTTTCGTAGAACATCAATTGATGAAGATGAGAACGTTTTCAGAGATACCAATGAACTAAGATCTAAATCAAGAAGGCCTCCCAATACAGCGTTTAGACAACAGAGGCTTAAGGCATGGCAACCAATTCTTACACCAAAAATCGTTTTACCATTACTGCTACTATTAGCAATTTTATTTATACCGATGGGTTTAGGGTTTTTATTAACGTCATATCAAGTTCAAATTGTTCAAATTGATTATAGTCAATGTGATACTTTAGCAACATCAGAATTTAGTTCGATCCCGAATAAAAAGTATAATTATCATTTCAAAAATTCAAAAAAATCCGATGCACAATGGTTATATAATGATGATACAAAAATATGTAGGGTCAAATTCGAAGTTCCTGTGGATATAAAAAGCCATATTTATTTATATTATAAATTAACCAATTTTTATCAAAATCATCGTAAGTACGTTGAATCATATGATTGGAACCAACTACGTGGTCAAGCAGTTTCAAAGGATGATATATCGAGTAAATGTAAGCCAATGATATATAGAGAAGATAAAATTATCTACCCCTGCGGTTTGGTCGCAAATTCAATGTTTAATGATACATTTTCAGATCCGCTAAATATTGACAATAATGCTGAATTTAATTTTAGTGATAAAGAAATTGCATGGAAATCAGATTTAAGCTTATATAAAAAAAGTCAATATAATACTACAGACATCGTGCCACCCGAAAATTGGATAAAGAAATATCCAAATGGATATACAGAAGATGACCTAGAGGCTTTATCCACTGATGAAAGATTTATGAATTGGATGAAAACAGCTGCATTACCATCATTCATGAAACTTTATGGACAGAATAAAAATGATACTCTACTTAAAGGAACATACCAGATGGATATTGGAATGAATTATCCAGTTTCAATATTCGGAGGCACCAAATCTGTCTTGATTTCTACATCAAGCGTTCTTGGTGGTAGACATTTAGGTTTGGGTATTTGTTATTTAGTTGTGGGAGGTTTGGCTGTTTTGTTTATGTTGATATTTGTTATAAAACAATTATTTACAAGGAAACAAACCAACCATTCTTTTCTGGACGGATTAACTGAAGGTAATGGTATCAATAACAGTAAATCCACAGCCACAGATACTGAATCTTTCAGAGAAGTTTTGTAATTGTATATCTTTTTCATTGTTATGAAGTAAAATAAAATATGGAAATAAATTGAAAAAAAATGAGCGAAATTCTTTTACCTTTCGATCCCTATCATACGAGTGATTTGAATTCATAAATATAAGTATAAGTATAAGTATTTGTATAACTATAATTAGATAGCCTATATTCATAAAATTATTATTATAAAATATTGAGGAGAATGTCTAGAGTAAAGAGAATTGTTAAAGAATTAGAAGATGTTAAGAAAGATAAATTATCTGGTGTTACATTGGAACCTGCAGCTAACGATGATTTGTCCCATTTGAAAGGTACATTTGTTGGACCACCAGGTACACCATACGAGGGCGGATTGTTTGAAGTTGATATTAAGATTCCAGATGAATATCCATTCAAACCACCAATTATGAAATTTGATACTAAAGTTTATCATCCAAATATTTCTTCACAAACTGGTGCAATTTGTTTAGATATTTTGAAGGACGCTTGGACACCAATTTTAACTTTGAAATCTTCCCTGATTTCTTTACAATCACTGTTGCAAAGCCCTGAGCCAAATGATCCACAAGATGCCCAAGTTGCTAGGATTTACTTAAGTGACACAAAGAAATTTAATGAAACTGCTGCAAACTGGACAAAAATATATGCCCCAAATGATAATTATAATCCACCAAAGGGTTCAAATTCTAACGATTATAGTGATTTTACGAAATTGGCAGAATCACAAAGAGAAAATCAAGTTGATGAATGTGCTAAATATGGTATCGATAAATCAACAGTCAAAATCTTTGAGGATATGGGATTCCCAAAGGATAAAATTATTTTTTCATTAAGAAAACTGAATTTGAAGAAGATCAGAATTGATGATACAACAACTCAACAAAAGGTTTTGGATGAAATTTTAAATTAGTTTTATTCATCTCTATTGGTATCAAGTTTATAAAATTTTAAATTTTTTATATAGCTTATAAATTATAATGAATATATATATATAATAATTAATAATATAAGTATCATTTTTATTATTGGGAAATATATTAAGGGGATAAAAAGGAAGGAAAAAATATGACTGGGATTTACACACTAATAAATAAACATAATTAACATAATGGATTATAATATCCTAGTTTAGGCTAAATATATTATAATGATGATAATTCTAAACACTTATACTTCATTAAATGAATTTTCTAATTCCATGAATGCAAGATATCTAATTATTTAATTCTTTGATTTTTGTTATTTTTTTATTTTTTGGGTTTTTTATTTTTTTATTATTTAATTGATTTTGTTCTGATTTAAATTTATTTTGTATACTTTTTTTTTTTCTTATACATTTTTTAATTTTTTTCATTTTTTTTTTTTTTTAATTTTATATGAAATGAATCATTTAAGATTCTGTACTTTTAATTAATGTTTTGATTGAACTTTTTTAAATTCATCTTTATTATTATTGTTATTACTATGATTATTTTGATTCTTAACCTTATTTCTATTATTATTACTTTTGGTTCTTTGAGGTGTTCTTGGTTCAATTTTAAATCTTAAACCTTGACCTTCGATAACACCAGCATTAAGCGCATTTTGCTGATCTTTTTCATTTTCAAACTCAATTTGTGCCGCAGTTTGTTTAGACAGTTTATGATTTAAAATACGACCAAACTTATCTTCAATTAACTTTTTTAAAGCGTTAATATCAAATTGACTATCACACTTAACATAAACTTCAAATTTTTTATTTTTATTACCATTACCATTATTATTACTATTATTATTTTGCTTACGAGCTGATTGAAATTCTTCTTCATCTGATCTAGTATTGTCTTTCTTTTTTTCAGTTGGTACATTTTTCTTAGTAGAATCAGACTTATTTGATAAAGCTAAAACCCCATTATTGTTGACATTAGTCGGATTAACTTTTTTAATTGCACTTGCCCAATTAGTGATTTTACCCGGCGCTATAATATTTGTGGTATTGGATGCATTTATGGTTGTCGTACTATTATAACTATCAGTATTACCTTCGCTTTCTTTAGAATTATTTGTAGGTGGTAGTCCTTTTTCTTTTTTAATCTTAATGTTAGGATTATTTGATTCTATTTGTTCAACAACTATATCTTTAGTACCATTGCTGTCGACTGTTTCTATGATTTTACTTTCCAAAACCTTAATATTTTCTTTGTTTTCAATTTCATTAATTATTTCTTGTTTCTTCTGCTGTGGCTTTTTAATTGATTGATGAGTATCTATAATTTTTGGTAAAATTTTAACATTTGCATCAGAATTTTCTAATTCCTTTTCAACCAGTGATGTTGAATCAATGATAGTTTCAGGAGTCGAATCTTTTAGGTTAGATGAAAATATAGGAGAATCAACCTCTTGTTCGGATTGTGATAAGTTTGTTGTTGAATCACTAACATTTTCAACTGAATTCATATTCGAAACTATAAAAGCACCTGGAGATTTAATTTTTTTTGAAATTTCTAAACTTGAAACTGAATTTGAAATTGAATTATTCGAATCTTGAACTTTTTCAGCAACCACTTGTTGAATTGTTTGAGGTTCAGTTTTATTAGTATTAGTCTTTATAGTATTATTATTAGCATTATTATTAGTATCAGTATTATTATTAGTATTATCATTAATATCATAATTATTATCATTTTCAATATTTTCATCATCATCATCATCATATTCATCGGCAAATTCATCAATATCCGGGATAAAAGTTAAAACATCATTATGAAGATCATACCCATCTTTATTTAATTGAGGGACTAAAACAAATGTTTGAACAAATTTTCTACAAGGTTTGATTTCATCAGAATTCTCAAAATCATCTTTTAAAACAATATCACCAACCGCAACAATAAGTAATGAATCATTATAAGATTTTGTCGTTTCAATTGTCAATATTATAACCTTTGATCCACCTAATTTTGAAGATTCCCAATGCTTTTTGATATCTTCGTTACCTGAAATATTAGAAAAATTTGCTGAAAATGGGTCCAGGAAACTTTTGTGTCTTAGGACAGCATCTTTTGTATATAATGTATACATTTTTGATTGATTCGAGTGTAAAAGATTATAATAATAACGTATGAAAGCATTAGATATATGATTCGGATCCTGTTCAAATTCGGTCAGTGTCATGGTAAGGAAATATATTATATCAAGTTTATAAGTACTAAATTAATATGAATGTTTTTTCTTTAGAAAAATACTATAGGGAAAAATTAAATTTCAAAGGCAAATCAATTTGTTGTCGTGATTGATAGGAGAATAGAATAAGATGTATGAAATAAGTTGTAAACTGTAAAGAGAAAAATAATTAAAGAATTCCTAAAAGTTAATATCTTTCTATTAATATGGTGTACGATATATATATATATAAATGAATGTAATTGTAAATGTAAATAAATAGACTTACCATTTAGAAAGAGTGTTGAAAATTGAATTATTTTCCGTTAAAATTCGTTGAAAAACATCAAATGCACGAAATAAACATGGCAGATTTAAATATATATTAACTATTAACTACAAACTTAATAAACTATAAAACCTATACAGCCCGATTATAATACATCATATTTTTTTGATCATTTCCAATACCAGGAGGAGCTCCCATATTAAAGAATTGCCCTGGGTTTTGATTGTTTTGACCGCTGTTTGCATTAGAAATTAATTGTTGTGCTTGTAGTTGTGACATTTGTTGCAATTGATTTATTGATGAAGGAATTGGCAACTGGGATCCATTAGCCTGCTGCTGCTGCTGCTGTTGTTGTTGTTGTTGCTGCTGCTGCTGCAGTAGAAGCTGTAGCGGCTGTAATTGCTGCTGCTGATGTTGTTGCTGCTGCTGATGTTGTAATTGTTGAAGCTGTGGCAACGTTTGCTGTGGAGTTGGTTGCTGCAATAAAGAATTCTCATCACTTAATCCAAAGATTTGATTTCTACACAATGCAAATTCATTTGGATTAATTAATCTTTTTAACTCCCAGAAGCATAGATGCGTTAACATCGACTGTCCACCGACCTGCAAAAAGTTCAAATTAGCATTTCTAATAACCCCCAATTCCTCGGCTAATGACTCCAAGGATAACCCTCTTTTGTATTCAAAAAGTCTAATATTTGAAATCAACTTAATATCATAGTAATTCGGGAAATATCTAACCAACCAATCATCAAACTCAGACTCGCCAGATGGCATTTCTTTATTTAATAGAAGCGAAATCAAAAATCCAAAATCATATCCAGCATGATAACTAATCCACGTAGTATTTTCCAAAAGGCATAAACCACTATCAATTAAACATTGCGCAAATTCAAAAGTATCAATACCATTTTCATTTAATCTTTTAAAATTCAATCCTGTTGTGATTAGGGAATCAATCGATTCTTTATTAAACATCTCATTTTCCAAATCAAATTTAAAGTTAAACTGCCAAGTTGATGGAACGCCTTCGGGCCTAATACCATCTTTATCACTTAAAGTAATACCAATTTGAATTAAATTAAGTAAATCGGCATTAGACCTCATTGTTTGATAATGGTAGTCTTTAGTAGATCTAAAAGATCCAATTGGTCTTGCAACTATACCTGCAAATTCAGTAGAAACAGAAATATGGTCATATCTTTCAGCTAATTCTCTAATAACCATCATTTCACTTTCAAGGTTTTCATTCCAAACTTCCCTAACCATTGGCTGTTGTGACTGTGATTGGGGCTGCGATTGACCTTGAGCTTGGGATTGTGGTTGTGATTGAGCTTGGGATTGTGGCAAAGCTTGCTTTTGCAACTGCTGTACTAAATCTAAATCTAATTGTTGGTCTTGCAATTGTGATTGAGGGAGATTTGTCGAATTACTCTGCAGTTGCTGCAATTGGGGAATTTGTATATTTTGTTGTTGTTGTTGAACAGCTTGGGCCAGTCTTTGAGAAGCGAGAGCAGCTTGTTGTTGTTGCAACTGTTGAAATAGCTGTTGTTGCTGAACATTGTTTGAAGAATTTTGCTGACCTTGTCCTTGTTGCGCTTGGTTTTGTGATTGTTGTTGTTGCAAAGCTGACGCCAAAACTTGCTGTTGTAAATTACGATTCTGAATCTGCGGAGACATCATCATAGATAATGGTATTTGCTGATTATTACCAGCCTTTTGTTGAATTTGGTTGGCGTTCCCTCCATTACCAACTTGTTGGTTTGGATTAACACCTTGTAACATTTCGGTGTTGTTTTGATTTAACAGTTGTGACATCAACCGCATGTTTAGTTGTTGTTGGTTATTACCACCCTGTGGCTGATTAGGATTCTGCATATATTAATCAGTATTATAGGTATAAATATATGTATGAATAAACCAAATTGTAATAACAATATACGGCATAAATTTATTATCAAAATGTTGGCAATAGAACTCGACGGCGACAAAAATATTTTCTTCACGCCTTGGTTTAATTTTTAAGTATAGAAATTTTGAGTTTATCAACTTTTAAAGAATTTTGTTTTTAGCGCACAGTTATTCACGTTATATCGATTTATATATGATAGTAGTATAGTATATGAGTTAGAAAATTAGATAAGCAATGCAAGCTTTGGTAAAGAGATTAATTACGAAAAATATATTACACTTTTTGCTTTTTAGCAACTGGCTCTATACTTTCTTGTTTTTCAGCTTCAGCATCGACTTCTTCTTTTTCATTATTATATGCTTCTTGTTCCGCCGTTAACACAGCAGCTTCTCTCTCAGCTCTTTTTCTCTTATAATGCGCCTTTTTATCATCACCGGATCTAACTTCTTCATCCTCAGGTGGTGGAACAAACCATGGAATCTTACCTCTATTGAAATCAGTAATAACTTGTCTAGCAACACCAGTCTCATCAGGTTCTGCACCTTTTAATAATCTTCCAGATTTTCTAGCAAGTAGTTCAATAAATTCAGTAGAATCTTTCCATCCGCTGATTTCATAAGTTCTTTCTAAATGTTTACGTTCACATTTTTGCAAAAGATCTGGAATAAATTGTTCCGGATGTGAAACGTGCTCAACTCTAACAACTCCTCTAAATAAGATATCAGATTCAGTATCTTTTGTCGACGGTGGAACAATGCCTGGGCAATCAATTAAGAAGATTCTTTTCATCAATGTAATATATTGCCAGACCTTTGTTTCACCAGGAATTGGTGCAACAGTACACACCTTCTTACGTCTTAAAGTATTAATAATACTAGATTTACCCGCATTTGGATAACCAATAAAACCAACAGAAATCTGTTGTCTATCTGAATGTAAAACTGAAAATTGTCTTAGTAATTGGATTAATGAACCTTTACCAAAAGAGTTAGTAATAGAAGCATGAAATGCTAGCGTGGGATATTCTTTAGATAAATGTTTAACCCAAGCAGCCTAATAGATTAAATTTAATAATGTTAGTAAAAAATGTCTGAAATTAATGAATCAGTTTCTGTTTTTTTTTTAAGATTTCTTTATTTTGGTTTCTTTCTTCTTTTACAAATTTGAGTTTTCAAAATGATAGTCTACAATAATTTTCAAATATGAGGCGCTTTACTACGAACAAGAGCACTAAATGGGTTTCAAAACACCGCCTCAGGTTCAACTCATAAGATCCTCATATCATCAAGTTTGCTTACCTCAGAACGAGGAAACGGTGATCAACGGTACCTAGAACAGGCAAGTCGATCGGGCGATGACAATTGTTCTTCCAAAGATGTAACAGACAAACTATATTGAGAGAAAATGACTGAAAAAAGTAAAATTAATTGCTTTAACAGATAGAGTGTCCTGACAAAATCTTTGGTGTGAAAAAAACTTAATTGATGAAAAACCGACACCAAAATAACCATAATGAAATATTAAAAAAAAAAAAAAATTGAAAGTTGGCAAATTTGCTGAATACTTACTGCAACCCAAGTTGGAACCAAATCACATTTGTTTAAAACAAAAATCAAATGCTTATGAGGACATTCCTTCTTAATATATTGCTCAACTGAAGGACATCTCGTACCCAACGGATCTCTTGCATCTAAAACATGTATAACAACATCTGAAGAATCAATAACTTTATATAATTCATTCCAAATTCTTTTCGATTGACCCTTATTAAAAATATATTCCTTTGTTTCAGTTGTAAATTCATCGGTATCGATTCCACCCATCAAACCGAGAGTTGGCTTCAATACTTGTTTTTCTTCATAGACTTCTTGATCTTTATCTGTTAATTGGACTAATTCTTCTAATGACGAAACTGAAACACCTGGCTTTTTCCTTTGTGCTTTTGGACCAAAAGTTTTGGCGTAAGATTCTGTTTCTAAAATGTTGGAACTTGGTGATTCAGTGGTATCTTTCTCATCCAATAATGACATTGGCAATTTATTTCTTTTAAGTAAAACGGAATAAGTATCATGTTGTTTATCAGACATTGCTTCTCTGAAATGAGATAATGCATCTTGTGCAATAACTCTGGTGTTACCAAACCATCTTCTATTTGGATCAACTCTAGCAATTGGAGCTTTAGTATCCTGTAGATATGCAGCTCTGATAACATCACCTTTGGCATTTCTAATGGCTTTACCACCTTTATACATATTTAAATGCTTGACCTTTTTAGCATCTCTATAGAAATTTTCACCTTTAACTCTTAAATTACCATCTCTGAGGTCACCCTGCCTTTGACGACGAGCCTTTTCAGTTTTACCTTTAGCCATTGTAATTATAATTATAAGGAAAAGTTAATCTTAGATAAAAGAATCAATTAATGAAAAGGTTAAGATAAAAAAAATTCAAAAAGAGAAAAAAATAAACTAAAAAAATTTTCAGTAAAAAAAAAAAAAAAAATTTAAAAAAATCCAAAAAATATTTTGGTCGTTACCCGGTTCTCAAAAATTGAATTAATTGGGACTCTCCTCTGTCATGTTTCAACGATTGAGGTTAAATTCCAATATTGAATTGATAAGAAAAATTGATAAAAATGAGGAGATCTCGAATAAAATTCACTTCTTTAAAGAGTGGAATTCTGGATAAAACCGATGCTCTTGATAAACACGATGTGTTGGATGAGTCGTCGCCCAGGAAAGACAACAATAATCATGTAATAAACAGCAAAGATAGAGAAAGACAGAAACGAAGGATCAATGAGGCTAATTTAGATATAACTATTGATCAAGAAGAAAAAGAGGAAGAAACAGATGAGAGCTATGATTATGATAATGATTTAGATCAAGAATTGTTAAATTCAAGTGTGTTATCACCCATTCATATAGAGAAAAAAGTAGGTAAGAAATTAGATAGACAAATAGATAAGGAAAATAAAGAGTTCGCCGATGATGATTATGACGGGAATAATAATAATAATTACAATGATGAAAATGATGATCATGATGAAGAGATTACAACCCAGATGAATTCGACCTTCCATCGATCTCACGGCGTCAAAGAATATGTAAATAATTCGAGTTCATTGTTACAGTCATTAACAAGTAAGCCCAATGATGATGTTAATACAAGAAAAATTAGTAATGAACTCATTGAAAAAGTGACAAGCTTTGAGAAAGAAAAGCCTAAAATATCATTAGATAGAGATGGTGATATTAAACGTAGAAAAATTTCCGAGAATAGTCGAGTTGATACAGAATCTGCAGAATCAACGATTTTAAAAATAACAGAGTTTATAAACTCCAAGAGAAAGGAATTAAGGGAATTAGAGAGAAAAGCTTTTAATGGAGGGACTGCGGTTAAAACTAAGAAAAATAATGTTACCAATAACAAAAATAATCTAATGAAAAAAATCAAGAGACTAAGTTATAATTACGATTGGACAATGGATGAATGGATTGCACTATACCAATATCTAAAACTCTGGAAAGATACAGAGGATGATCGGTTATTAGATTCGTATAGATTAGAAAAATTGTTTAATTGTAATGTGGAAGAGTTGCAGATTAGAATCAGATCTCTGAAAAACTTAATTGATACCAAAAAAAGATCAAGCAATTAACTATGTATATATTGTGTATTACGATCGTTGTATATTATTTTGTGATAGTTCATTTTAATTTATATAATTCGATAAAACCAGTTATAAAAAACTCATACAAGTAAACACAGAACAACTCTAATAATGGGAAAAAAACTGAAAGAAAAGAGCCAGACAAAATAATTAACTAATTGTTTTAAAATAACCTAAGAAATTCATATAATTGAAACAGTAAATACTGATAATATAAACATTAACCTCAATTTCAACTAGTTTAAAAACTAATAAAAGACAAAAGCATGAAAAAAAAATTATGAATTGTAATGGTATTCACCTGTAGAATAAAGTTGGAAAAAAAAAATTTAGTATATAGTAGTTATGTATAAAAATGAGAAACAATGTTAACTCTCCTTTGTTTTGAAATTTTTTTGAGTGTTTTTAATCTTTATTTTCAATATCTATTATTTAATTCACGATCTGCTGATCCGTAATATATGGAATATTAATTCTAACTCTGTGACTTAAAGGTAATTTTGGAATAACGACAATTAGACATGCCACTAAGTTTATAACAAATAAAGTTAAATCATAATTCGAATAATGAGTTGAAATCAAAAATAAACAAATTGGAACACCTAATAAGAACTTTTTAACAGGAGTAAATTGTGCACCATTATCGATTTGTTCCCACATGTTTAAATTATCGAAAGCACCATTGTTAAAGTCAAATGGTGTACCTTTAATTTGGTGAAACATTAAATAAGAACCAATAACATAAGTGACATTAGTCAAAGTCCAACTAACTTCGTTACTGAAGATTGGCACTAAATCATAGAATGTTTTTAACAGCATAATGATAACAATATGAATAATCCAAGCACCTTTAAAATGCACCCAATTGGCGTTCATATTATCTTGGACATCTTGATCTTGCTTGGTTTCAAAAGTTTCTGGCTCAACTTTGGATATCAAAGATGATGATCTTCTACGTCTGTGATCTTTTCCTTGCACATGTGAAGTTGTAGGTGAAAGTGTAAGCTTTTCAGGGCTGGATGGCACTGGAAATGGAACTGGGTTAGAAGACGACATTTGGTTTAATGTTCAATATATAATAATGACAGTAATTTATCTAATTGATAACAATTGAATTGAAAAAAAATTTGAAAATTCAAATTGGTTTATATTTAAGAGAGGGCAAATAGACCACCGTAGCAATTTCTAAAATTATAATTTAAATTATTACGTAATCAAATATTTTCTAAAAAGAGCGTACTGTAAATAAAAAACACAAGCCCTGTTTGTTACCCTAGAATGGCCCTAAATTACGAAGCAAATAGGCCTAAATAAATGGTTAATGGGCAAGCAAAAAGAATTAAAGTGCAAGAATAAGGAATAAATAAAGTAAATAAAGTAAAATAAATAAATAAAGAAAATAAATAAAGTATATAAATATATAATTGAGAATAAGATAATAAATAGAATAGATAGGAACCCCTTAGAACATAAAATTAAGATATATTAAAGCAAGTTGAATTTTCGTTTTTAAAAGTATAGTAACTATGACATTACTCTATTATATATCAATGATTTTATTTCCTCAGAAGAAATTGCAACCAACATCGCCATATTTAAGCGTTCATATTAGACTGTTTAACCTTTAATTTAGCTAATTTATCATATTCACCAGATAAGATTCTCTCCACAATAACATCATCATTCTTTTCAAAGCCAGCTAAATCGAATTTATAACTTTCTGGATTATCACCGAATTTCTTGAAAGTATCTAAAACTTCAGTATCATTGGTTTCAACAGCCTTTGCTTTAACTCTGTATAACAATTCTCTTTTGGCCCATTCGGTAACATCCATATCATCTCTCCAGAAAACTGCTGCTGCAAGGAAACAAAATGCTGGAACAAACATAATATGAGCAATATTTTCCCAACCTTCTTTATCTTCACCATCTCTGACAACTTTCCATTTGATTTCACCAGTTGCGGTATCTTCGTATGGAATTTTATCAATAATTAAACCCGACGATGCCTTTAATTTATATAAATCTTTATCATTATCTAAATACAAATCTTCATATTGCTTTGGGAATGTAAATAATTGTTCAAAAAGACTTAATTTTCTTTCTTTGGAGTAAGTATTTAAATATGCAATGGTTTTAAGTTCTTCTTCTGATGGAGTTCTTTTTGAACCATCTTCATTTTGGAAAAGGTATTCTAAATTTGGTAATTTATCTAATAATTCACGACATTTCTTTTCAGCTTCAATGTCGACTTTAGCTGGCATTGAACTATGGAAAGATCTTGAACCAGTGAAAACTGTGTTCATCTTTAACAATGAAGATGAGTTTCTTTGAACTTGTCTAAGAATAGATCTGGACAGCATGGTGTGTGTGTATGTTAAAACTGATTAACTAAAGAATAATTTATCTTCCCGTCTAATAAGAATCGATTGTTTTGTAACTTCTTCACTCACTAAAAATTTCTCATGGGCGGGGTACAGAGTTCAAAGAGAGAGAAATGTACATCTTTGCACCATTGCACATAACTAAAATGGCAGAAATAAAGCATTAAGAATCAAGGTGAAGTTTTGGAAAGCATGAATTGCCCGTGTAGCGTAATGGTTAACGCGTTTGACTTCTAATCAAAAGATTCTGGGTTCGACTCCCAGCATGGGTGCAGGCAATTTCATTATTTTTTTTCAATTTTTACAGAATAAATATGTATATATCTTTATATATATATGTGTTTATATCTAAAATAAATTTGTTGTGGAAGCATTACTTTGTTGATTTTTATTGGTTTTAGTACCATGACAATAATAGTAGATAACAATAGTAATGTAACTGGAAGTCAAAGTGCAGTAATAATAGATACCTTTGAAATAAATTTCTTAGATCCCAAACTGAAAACATTAATACAAGTTACTCCATACGAAATCAAACTATCCACAATTGATTATGAAAATTCAAAAATTGATAAGCTAATTGAATTCCCTGCAACTCATAGAATAATTGCTTCATCACATATAAAACCAAACTGGATTGGTAAAGACTGGTTATTGGTTCTAACAGAAACCAACGAATTATTTGTCTTATCTGGTAAAGTGATAGCCACAAGAATTGATTTGATAATTATACAAAGATTTGTATTTAATGACATTTTAAACAGTGAAAGAGAGACAATTAATTTTGAAACCGAGTCAATTATACCGGTTGCAGTCAAGCCAATTCTAAAAGTTGACCCGAAACAAAGATTTATGGTGGTTGGATCGTGTCGTGGGTTTTTAGTCATTCTAGAACTAAAGCCGTCGAAAAAGGAATTATTTAATTTAGCTCAAGATAATAAAACTCCATTGATTATTAAAAAAACCCCTGGAATGTTGAAATTAAACAAGTTTAAGATATTTGAAGAACCAGTTACAGTGTGGTTAGGGCATAGCACTAATGTTCATGATCTAGTCTTTTTCAAGAGTGTTGGAAAAGATGATATCACTGGAGATACATGGCTTGCATTAATCAATAGAAATTTAGACTTACAATATGTTTTAAATTATTATAAAATTTCCAAAGTAAGGAATTTGAAGGTTGAACTATTCAAATCAATGGAACCGATAGACTCACAACCTAATTTAATGATCCCATTAGATGATTCTGTTTTGGTTGTTTGTGATACCGAACAGATTTTATATCCTATTCCTATTATGGAATTAGAGAGTGATCTTTCGAGTAGTGAGAACGGCGAGGAGGTTGAGATGGAAATCGATAATAATAATAATGAATTTTTAACCAGAAAAATTTATTTCCCAGAAGGTATCTTGGAGGATTTCGTTACCTTCTGTAAATATAGTAATAATGCGACTGAGGATATTTTAATTGTGTCTAAAAATGGGGATTATTACAATTTACATTTAAAGCTATTATATGAAGGGCTTAATACTGTTGCTGTATCAGAAAGAACAAGATCGGAGAATTTAGAAAATGCTCAAATTAGAAGCAGACTCATTGTAAAATCATGGGAAATTAAGAAAATCCATTCAACTAATGAACTGCATCCAGATTATTTGTTTTTTGATAATCATTCTAACTTATTTCTAAGTATCAATAGATTTACCAAAATCGGATTCTTTAAACTGGATACGTTGAATACGCCTGAAATATTTTCAATGCAAGAAAACAGACCAATAACATGCATGCAACTAATAGAACAAGATTTGCATTTAGGCATACTTTATTCTCAGGGAACTTATGAAAAATCGATGTTGAAAACAATTGAATTAAAAAATCAATTAATCAAAGAGTTTCACATTTTTAACGATGAGTATCTTATCCTTTTAACTGAATCACGCATAAATAATTATGAAACCAATACTATAGATATATTAAACAGGATTGAAATATATAGTCGTTCATCAGATAGTAAGTATTGTTCAGGATATGATTTTGAACCTAATGCCACAGCTTGCCAAATATTACTGATACCTAATATCAAACCTTTTTTATCAAGCGAGGATTCTTTAACTGAGGAGGAAGTTCATCGACTACAGAAGGATTTAAAAAACGGATTTTTAGTTATCAGTAATGGAGTAGGTGATTATGAGGACAAAACGGAAATTCTTTTGTTCACCGTTAATGATATCAATGGAGTATTGAATCTACGTACTATGGCCATAGCTGATTCAAAATCAACATTAATGAATATTTATAATGATAGGAAAATATTAGTATGGGGTGAGAGCTGTTTTATTGGAATAGGAGTAGGCATTTTCAGAGACTCTAATAACGAAGTTAGTTATAAACTAATGAAAATTGATGAAAAAATTCATTTACCATTTGATAATGTATCTTGTTTGAAAAAAATTGGAAACTACGATTACTTAGTTTTGGATCCATTTATTGGCTTATTTTGGATTAAATTTGATAAGCAATCGGATAAATTTAGGAAAATCAACAAGATATTCAGGTATAATACTATCATAACCGTCTTTGACATTGTTTGTTTTGACTTGATTGCCTTTGGTGATTTATTGGGCAATATTTTCTTGGTTAAATTGGATCATCAAAAATTGAAATGTTCCATTTATGGCAAATTTAATTTAATTTCGGGCTGTATTGGCTGTATTGAATCATATCGATCAAGTAGAGGAGAAAATATCACATTCAGTGATATGAATGGATCTAACTCCGTTCACAAGCTATTTACAGTTGGTACCAACGAAGGTTGTATTATTGATATCTATTTTTCGACTGATGATAGCGCTATAGTTAAAAAAATGGTTAAATATCAGACGAAATTGGGTACGGAAAAGGTTACTACAGTTGATAGAAATACACTTCAAAGGAAAAAATCCGATATGAAAGAAAATAATACTGATATTGATGTAATGAATTTTTATTATCAAAACACAGGATTTTTAGAACAACGGTTTATCAAAGTTACCGATATCTTGAACCACAAAGCTGATGAGAGTGTCAATGACCTATATATATTAGATTTACGTTTCATTGATAATGATAATATTAGTAAAGTCAAGTTGTTAACGGAGTTGACAACCCTTTAATTAGGACCGAAAAAAAGAGCCACGAAATTTCTACTTATTTCAGGTGAGATTTCGACGAGGAAAAAGTTGTGTGTGGAGGGAGGGCACTTTGTATAATATTTTTCATTTGCAAATTTATTTGTATTTACTTCTTTATAATATAATTCAGGTAGATTTATTGGCGTTTAACAAGAAATTTTTATAGAGAATAGTTTTTTTATAACTACGCATACATTATTTATTACCATTTAATTTATTATTCAATTGGTAAAGGGACAACAGAAAAAACAAAGATATATATAAATAGTTTTTATTAAAGCCGATTCGATAATGAACAGTAATACGCAGGTTAAACAATATGGTGTTACCCCACCAATTTCTATGGCTGGACCAACTGCCAATGAGGTAGCACTAAATGATTCAATGATCGAGGAGTTAAGAAATGAAGGATCTTTTGAACCAGAAGCTGAAACACAGAAAAGAAGAGAAGTTTTAACAACATTACAAAAATTGACACAGGAATTCGTTTTTACGGTTTCAAGAAAGAAAAACATGAGTGAAGGCATGTCAAAGGATGCCGGGGGTAAGATTTTTACCTTTGGGTCCTACAGATTAGGTGTTTATGGACCGGGTTCTGATATTGATACATTAATTGTTGTTCCAAAACATGTTACAAGAGAGGACTTTTTCACGGTTTTTGAAGAGTTGTTAAGAAAGAGACCTGAATTACAAAAAATCCAGCCTGTTCCAGATGCATTTGTTCCAATTATTAAGACTGTTTTTGATGGTGTTGATATTGATTTAATTTGTGGTAGATTGGATATACCACAAGTCCCATTAGATTTAACATTAGAAGACAACAATTTATTGAGAAACATTGATGATAGAGATTTAAGAGCTTTAAATGGTACAAGAGTTACAGATCAAATATTACAATTGGTTCCCCAAAAAACTGTTTTCAGACACGCATTAAGAACCATTAAACTTTGGGCTCAAAGGAGAGCAATCTATGCAAACATGTTTGGGTTCCCAGGTGGTGTTGCTTGGGCAATGTTAGTCGCAAGAATTTGTCAATTATATCCAAATGCAGTTGGAGCAGTTATTGTTACAAAATTTTTTCATATATATTTACAATGGAAATGGCCACAACCAGTTTTATTAAAACCAATTGAAGATGGCCCTTTGCCTGTCAGAATTTGGAATCCAAAGTTATATGGACAAGATAGGGGACATAGAATGCCTGTTATTACACCGGCGTATCCTTCAATGTGCGCCACTCACAATATAACATCTTCAACGCAGAAAATCATTTTAAAAGAAATGGAAAGAGCATCAGAAATAATGACAGACATTCAAATTGGTAATAAACAATGGAAGGATTTATTCGTTAAGCATGATTTTTTTTACCACTATAAGTATTATCTAACGATTATTACAGCAACAAGGGGAAAATATGAAAACCATATTAAATGGACAGGTATGGTTGAATCAAAATTAAGATTATTAGTTCAAAAATTAGAAAATATTTATGGGGTCGTATTGGCACATCCGTATGTTAAGCCATTCATGGTTTCTTATATCTGTAATAATGAGGAAGAAGTATTTAATATTAAGGAATTGTATGGTACATTGGAAGGAGAAAAATTTGCGAAAGAAAATTTGAAAGAGGTCAAAATTGATGATAATACGGATATAGTACAATTGGAGGAAGAAGTTAAAAAAGATGGTAAATTTTTAATTCATTTAATGAAGTTGTATATTGGTCTAGAACTAGATTTGAAAGGTAAAGAAAAAAAGATGGATATTCAAATTCCGTGTGCTGAGTTTGATCAAATTTGTAAAAATTGGATATTTTTTGATAAAGATTTGTTTTCATTAAGTATTAGGCATGTCAAACTTTCTGATTTACCCAACGATGTTTATGAAGAAGGTGAGAGTCGGCCAATTAAAACCAAAAAGAGGAAAACTGACAAGAGTTTGAAAATAAATAAAAAACTGAAAACAGGTTCTGATGCATTAAGTTCTACACCGACAAGTGCTACTGGTATTACGAGTGCAGTTGCAACTTCTACAGTTACGACTACAACCTCTGCAATAACATCATCGTCATCATCCGGTGATGCTAATAATGAAATTGCCACTACCGACCGAAATGCTAAAAGTAAAGAAGCAGATAATATTACCAATCTAGATTCAACAACATCTTTTAATGCTACCACCACTACTGCTACTGTGTGAAATAATTTAATGTTACTATTTTTTTTTTTTGGAATTTTTGTGTGGTTTTGTTATATCATACATAATATATAATATATAGTGTGTAATGTATAATACATATATAATATATATATATATTTTAATATAATGTATAAAATATAATATTAAAACATAACAGTGATAGACTAATTGGAGACGATCGACGCAGTTTCGGAATTTGATTAAAGATCAAATCGGCCTCATTTCACATGTAATTGGACGGTATTGTACTGTTTCTCGTAGTCGAAGGGTTATAAAAGAGTGGTTAGTTTATCTGCAGCAATACAAGAGCAAATAAAGCTAACAAAGAGAATTCTTTAGTATATTAAATAGAACAAAGAACCTGAATAAACAGTTCTTATAAAATAACCTTCAAGTTTAGAGTTCGGCTTCATTTCCAATTTCGAATTCGCATTTTGTGGCTGTTTGGTTTCGTCTAGTTTTGTTTATCTATTCTGAGATTTCTTTTTCTTTTTAATACTTAACTTCTCTGTAGACCTATAAGCTTGCTCATAAATTGCTTAATCTTTCACGTTTTTCTAAGGTTATCGCAAGAAATAGTAACGGTATTATATACAGGTATTTATTTGTGTTTTAAAATCCAAATCTTTCATTACAACTCTTTAGCTAGATTGCTTTTATTATATTAATTTACACTTGGTTATCTGTGCTTAATTGTTATATAATATGCCTTCTTTCACCAAACTATTAGGTAAGTTGAAAATATATTGTACTTGGTTTACTTTTTTTTATTAGCATGAATTTACTAACTTTTTTTTGAAATATTTATATTCTTCACTAAATATTTCTTATTCCAGGTAAATCCGAAAAACACCACAATTCACATTCCAACAATTCATCATCATCGCCAGATCCTGAGGATGTTGAAGATATCGATGAAGTTGACGATCAAGGACAATCCATTCTAATGGGTATCATTGCTCAGTTAAGACCAGGCTGTGATTTATCAAGAATTACGCTACCAACATTTATTCTTGAAAGAAAATCCATGCTAGAGAGAATTACAAATCAATTGCAACAACCTGATATTTTACTTCAAGCTCACAAAACTAAAGACCCAGTAGAAAGATTTGTTTTGGTTGTTAAGTGGTACATGTCTTGTTGGCACATTGCTCCAAAAGCTGTTAAAAAGCCCCTAAATCCAATTTTGGGCGAATATTTCACTTGTTACTGGGACCTGCCAAATGGTGAACAAGCATATTATATTGCTGAGCAAACTTCACACCATCCACCAAAATCCTCATATTTCTATATTATACCAGGTTCAAATATCAGAATTGATGGTATTGTTATTCCAAAATCTAGATTTTTAGGTAATTCAACTGCGGCAATGATGGAAGGTATTACAAAGTTAACATTTATGGATATTATTGATGAAAAAACTGGCAAGCCTGAAATTTATACATTATCCCAACCAAATATGTATGCAAGAGGTATTTTATTTGGCTCATTGAAATTCGAATTGGGTGATCATCTGATTATTAAGTCATCAAGTTCGAAGCTGGTTGCGGACATTGATTTTAAAACAAAGGGTTTTATTTCCGGTACTTACAATGCAATCCAAGGTGTTATTGAAGATAATGGTGAAAAATTATATGAAATAACTGGTAAATGGAATGAAGAGATGTTTATAAAGGGTTTGAAACACAATGGTAAAAAGACTGTATTTTTTGATTGCTCTAAAGCAAAGCCATTAAAACCAAGAATCAGAAAAATAAATGAACAAGGTGATTTTGAAAGTAGAAGATTATGGAAAAAAGTTACTGACGCTTTAGCAATTAGAAATCATACTGTTGCAACCGAAGAAAAATTCAAAATTGAAGAGGAACAAAGAGATGAGGCTAAGAAGAGGGAAGAAGATGGTGTAGAATTCCATCCAAAATTGTTTAAACCATTGTCAATTGAAGAAACTACTTTGCCTGGTAATCAAGTTCTTGAATTTATAATCTATAAGGATCATATAATTGATAGAGATTTCGCAAAACATGATCCTGAAAGAATGAAAGATCATATTTTTGAAATTGCTCCAATTCTGCCTGGTCAAAAGTTTGATGCACAATTTGAAATACCAGCTTATGAAAAATTAAAGATACTCAAGGGAGATTCCGAAAAATAATTGGCGAAAAGTAGAAACAATCACTTCTTTTCTTATAAAAAACCTTATATTAACATTAACTATACTTGATTCTCTTATTCGCTTTTTGAAACTATTTTTGTGTCTATCTTTCATATATTACAATCTATTACTTTTTTTTACTATCCTATATAGCTGACTTTCTTTTATTTAAAACTAATATGTAGACGCAGATATATATGTAATTTATTCGTTAACTATTCTTTAAATTTACAATTTTATTTTCATAAACCTTCTTGATATTCAAAACATTATTGAACTTTTCCTTTAGAAGCAAGTCATTATTTAAACTGATGACTTGATTATTTTTCACTAAACAATGTTTTTTTGTATTGATCAGTCCGTATTTTTGCTCAAATTGATCAATAATATTAAGCATTTCCAGCTTTAAATTATTTTCATCAATTTTTACATATTTATTAATCATAGCCAATACAAACCAAACATTATAACTTCCAAATCCCATACCATAACCCCATTTTTTTAAATCATTATAAATTTTAAAAACATCAATTTCCTCAATAGTAGCATTTTTTAAGATTTTGATATCACCTTGTAAAAAACAATATCTTTTAAATTCTTCAATATAAAAACTCTCATCTTCAATTTTACAAATGCACTGCAACAAGACTAACCAGACCGATAAGTCATCTAAATTTTTAATACACCACTCAAGTAATAACTGGGTAATATATCTTCTTAAATGGCTATAATTTGATATAATAAACCGCAATGCATTACAAGCATAATAGTTTCTGGGATGTTCTTTAATTGATCTCAAAATAACATCAACTGAATATTTAATTATTTTGTCATCATCATGAAATAAAATTAATTTTTTCTTAAAATATGTCCATAACACTGAGGATTTGTTAGTTTTTTCAAAATTACATGTTAAATACCCACAAATCAGAGAGAAATCCTGTAATTGACTATATGGAGATTGTGATTTCTCATTTAATTTTACAGCACTAGAATCTAACGGTGTAATTAAAATTAATCCCATTGTCGCAAAATATGTGTCACAATCCAAATATTTATCACTTTTTATCGTTTCATAATTGTCCTCATATATGTATTTAAAACATTCGATGAATATTTTAATAAACGTTGATTTTGAAATAATAATTTCTTCCATTAATGAATCTTTTTCAATATGTGATATAACTGGTTCATCTTTAAATAATGATTTCAGATATGGATTTTCAACAATTATTTCATTCGGCAATACTTGAAGTTTCTTATTTATATACTTTTCATTTGCTAAATAGTTTAGTAATGATTTTGTCAATTCAAGTGACATTTTACAATCTCATTATTTAAGTTGAAAGTTATAACGGTATAAAAATTTCGCTCAATCTGGTAAAAATGATTTTGCTAAGGAACATGGATTTATCATCCGCTTCACCATCTATGATTTCTTGTCTATTCCACTTGTAAATATTAATTAGTTTTCACCAAATAATGAATGTTATGGAAGTTGATGATGAAAAGCTTTCATTTCTACCCATTCCTCCACAAACTAAAGAGGGAGTGGAAGTTATTAGATGTATGTTGTTTATTTCATATGAAATTATCGCTTTTTTCATAATACTAACTTTAACTTCTTTAAATTTTGTTTTATTAATTAAGCTGTTGGAGGATGCGTATTATTTATAAGCAACTTACATCCTGAGACTACAGAAGACTCAATAATCGATGTAATTGAAGAAATTTCTAGAGTTACTAATATTTGTCTCGGTTTAGACAAACAGTCAGGTTTTGCTAAAGGTTATGCACTACTAGAATTCCATGATTTTGTTGAGTCTGAAAATGTTATGGAAGCACATCGTAGAGAACCATTTGAAATATTAGGCAAGATTATTGAAATGGATTATGCATTTGTTGCCGAAGAATATACAAACAGAGATAATCACAAAGATTGTAGAAACCATAATAATCATAGACAAAGAGATAGAAGTCCAAGCCGAAATTAGTTAATTTTATTCAATGATTTATATATATGTTAAGTATTTGATTTATATTTGTATCTTTATTTTTTTATTTCAAACAGTATTATTTAAGATTTTCAAAAGCAAGAAATATAAACAACAAAATAATAAAGAAAAAAATATTCCTTCTCGCTTAATCCTTACTACTTTCTTATTCTGTCGGTAAAATTGAAATGTAAAAAGAAATATATATATATATATATATTTTACAACTTGATTTTAATTTAATCTTCCATTTCTGAAGGTTTTAACAAACCACCAACCATTCTGGCCTTTTCCTTTTCTTGCTTTTGCTTTTCTATTAATTCTGCTTCCTTATCTTCCGCAAATAAATAGTCTGTTGGATCACTACCAAATTCCTTTATTTGGACTAAGAAATCTCTTAAAATACCCTTAAATCTAGTTTGATTGTTGTACGATGTAAATAAAACTTGTAAGAAATTGGAGACTTGTTCTTTTTGTAAATGACTAAAAGCACTCATTAGCATATTGCCTAGATATTCTTTTAAAAATATTGAGTTTGGTGTACCAGCCGGTGCTGCATCTTCAGGGTAAATTGATTCGTTAATTTTATTTTCAACAACTAATTCAATCATTTTTGATAATAACTGAGATTGAAGTCTAAAACCAGCTTTATGGTCAGAATCAGTTAGAACGTAAAAAACATCACTTATTATGGGAAAATAATAGTGTCTATAGAATCCAATCGCAAATTGATTTTGAGGACCTAAATTCTCAATATTACGCAATAACTCAGAACATAATGTTAAACCAGTATTTTCAACGTCTCTATTGCTATGCTTAAAGGCCCACAAAATTGCATCAATAAATGATTGGAAAGATTCCGGAGGAAATTGCAATAAGGCATTAAAACCTTTCAAATCAATTTCTCTTAATAATTTGTAAAACTCAACTCTATGTTCTGGATATTCTGTGAAATCTTTGTTAATCATATTTAATGTGCATTCAAAAACATTTGCCAAAATCATGACAATTTCATTTGGAATTCTTTCACCCACTTTATCGACTAATGTTGATAAACAGTTTAAAACTTCTGCATCTCTTGCATCTGGTACATTTGTTTTATAATCATCTAAAACCGCTGCCAATAAGTTTGGAACCATATCTCCAACAACTTCATTTTCATTATCAGCTTTTGAAATATATGTTTCAATTAAAATCAAAATCTCCTTTTTAATTGTTCTCCAGCCTCTAACTTTTGGGGTTTTGGTAGCAATTAACCCATCAGTTGCAACTGCATTTGAAATTAATGAACTAACGGCCTTATATAGCGATAACATGTCAATATAAATAATGCCTAATTGAGGGTAAAAACTAGGACCTAAGGGACCACAAACTGAAACATTTGTCTTAATAATATTAGCAATAATTTTAACAATTTCAGGATTTGATAATAACTGTGGATCTTCACCTGCTTGTTGAACGACTGTTGACCATGCAACATTAGGAAATTTCATTAAATTTAATAATAATCTTTCCCTTGATTGTGTAGAATTCTGGGCCGATATAATTGTTGCACAGGCCTCATAAAATGTATGAACTTGTTGGGGTTGTAAATCAGAAGTTGTATTTTGGATATTTTCAATGATTTCATCAATAAATGGTTGATTTTCACCGGGTTGTTGAATCACAAAATGTCTTTTACATTTTTGGGTAATTTTAATAAATGTATCACATGCCATATCTTGAACACCTTCATGAGTTTCATGCATAAATTCAAATAATTTATTAACAACTGTTTTTAAAAATTTCCAATGAGCTTTTAAAAATCTTGGAT
This sequence comes from Kregervanrija fluxuum, assembly GCA_003707275.3. Taxonomy (NCBI): domain Eukaryota; kingdom Fungi; phylum Ascomycota; class Pichiomycetes; order Pichiales; family Pichiaceae; genus Kregervanrija; species Kregervanrija fluxuum. The sequence continues at coordinate 117,178 of PPNM03000030.1, forward strand.
ATTGACCAACTATATACATAATATTTGATGCAACAACTGCTTTATTATCTTTACCCCTTTTCATTTCTGTTAATGCTAAAAGATCTTTTATAACAGTGACTAAAAACCTTTTTTCTCTTTCTTCATCCATTGAACCAGATATTGAACCAATTGCCCAACATAACGTATTAATGTTATGCCATGACCATTCTGATCCATCAATTTGGCTGGCCAATTTTGTTGACATTATTGCTTCAGTATCATTAACGTCCAAATGAGTCAAATAAACTAAAACTTCTCTCATTGATTTATATAATTGAATTGTATCACTTTCCTTGACAAATTCTCTAACTATTTCACCTTCATCATTTTCAACAATTAAAACTTCTTCAGGTCTAACCATATTTTCAATCATAACGACTCTTAATTTTGATAAAATATCTGTATAAATATTTTTCCTCAAATTAAAATTTTTCAAAATGTCTGGATTCGAAGCTCCACTTCTGGTACTATACTGTAATTGCATTAGTGCAGAAGAATTTTGTAATGGTAATGTTTGGATTTCCTGATATAAGCCATTAACCATTTTTGTCCAGTAATCGAGACAAGTTTTAAATAATTCCCTTTCTTCAATTCTTGATAAATTAATTAGATATTTATGAGCTGCTAAAAGTAAATCTCTGGATTGCATATTTTGCTCTAAAGGCATCAAATGGTTTGATAAAAACGTAACTAAGAACATTGCTAAATCTTGCATGAATTCTTGATCAGAAGAATTTGCATATTTATATGTTTTTTTTAAATCTAAATCAATTGGAATTGTTTTTAAAATATTCTCCATTGATAATCCGAACATATTGACAAAACTTTCATCATATTGTGGAGCAACTAATTGCGAAACTTCCGTTAAACATTTGATGGTAACACTTCTAAAACCATCAACTGCTAAAAACTTTGTTGATAGAAGTTGTAAAAGATTGGTTTCAAAGATGTAACCCAAAGAAATCCAAGGAATATATCTTAGTAAAGACTTTAAGGTAGCTAAAATAACGGAAGGCTTGGTTGCTTTATCTAAAACTTCAAAACAAAGTTGGAAGATTTCTGAAAATTCATTGCACATACTGGTTTTCAAAGCTTTTGCCTTTGCTTGAGTCATCTGTTCAGCCGAATAGTCAAAAATCTCCTCCGATAACAATTTCAAGATAACCATATTATTCTCACAAACATTAAAGCCGGCACGACTTGATTGAACAATTTCCGGAATAAAATTCGGCCAATTCTGTGGCCAATCTTGTTTAATGATTTGAACCAAAGTTAAATCACATTTGTTGATTAAGGCTCTTTGAGAAACAAATTGTTCGTCATTATCACACATTGAAATAATCATACTGGCGATAAAATTTCTAATACCCAAGCGCTGATCATCTGGTAAAGCCTTCCATCTTGTTTTAATTAAGTTATTCAGAATTGAAAGACCGATATATTTAGTTTCAGTGTCTGCAGCAAACTGAAGAATCTGATCTGCCTTGGTCCAAGCATCAGGATGATCTTGGAATTTCGTCAAAATAATTTGAGCTTGCTTTTGATCTTCACCTGATCCTCTGTAAAAAGTTTCAACAACTCTATCCAACGTTTTAATATCTAAATCATTGGAGAAATCTAAAATTGAATCCATCGTATGTATATATTAAAAAGGGACGATAATTGTATGTTGTGCTGTGTTGTAATGTAATGTATTTTATATTATAATCAAGAGATAAAAAATGTTATTTAAAAATATTGAAAAAAATTTTTGGGGTTAAGGCACCATAAAATGAGGTTTTTCAAAAAATAATAGAATGAAAAGCACAATTAGAATATTAAATCGTTTTATTAAGTAATAATTATAGATACTAATATGGATATTTATATCTATATTGTTTGGAATATTGATTTACAATATAAGAAATAGTTTTGTACAGATAAAAAAATCAATTTCAAGAGAGGGAAAAAGTGGATTTGTTGTTTTATAAACAGTAAAAAATAATGTTTTGATTTTCGTTTCTAGTTTTCTGATGTGGCGAATTATGTCACAATGCGATCTTTCACTTTATTACCTATTTATCAGAGTAATTCTGAGTTTTATCTATATACATACTTATTAAGATACCTATTTATCGTTTATCAAGAATAATTGATTACTCTGTTTAATTAATCTCTCTTGTCTTGTTGGCTTTTTCTTTTCCAGCGTTGCTTTGTCGACTTTTTCATTCATTTTAATATTCATATTGCTTAATCTATCCCTTTCAATGTTCATTCTATCTTTGAACTCTTCACTGCTTTCTTTATTTATAACTTCAACATCTAGGCACCATTTACCCAATTCACCCATTTGATACTTTCTGATAAATTCAAATGCACACCCAACATAATTGGATTTCCATTTCCCATCAACCTTATTTCTATTACCTGTCTTTTTGGCAACACCATCTAATAACTCATAAACGTCATTTGTTGGCCTTTTCAGATACCTCTTGTATGCCTTACCGGTATTGTCTTTTAAATTCATAACGTATAGTAAATAGTCGCAAGCAATAACTGGATCAATACTACTTTGTGACACAGTGCCTATCAAATATAAACTCAACATGGTTTCAATATTATTAACCTGAGGCAACAACACCCCTGGTGTATCGTACAACAAAATTTCAGGTTCCGAAGAGATTCTAATGATTTCAGACGTGTTTCTTGTAATACCTGCTTGGTTACCAATTCTAGCCACATTTTTATTGTTTGGTAAATTTAATCCAAATTTACGCAACGAATTAACTATGGTTGATTTCCCAACGTTGGGCATACCGACGATCATCATCCTCAAGCCCAAGGGGGGAGGTGGGTACATCGATTTGAATTTGTCTCTTAACGATTTCAACAATCTAACTGTATCATTTTTATTACGACAGTCCATAAATTGCCATTTTTCATTCAGTGGATTATGCCATTTATTAAGTAACTGTGATCCAATTGGGCTCATGTCTTTTTTAGTATACAGTATAATTCTATCTTTGTTTCTAAATAATTTATCTAGTAGTAAATTTGCAGTTGACAATGGTGATCTCGAATCACGTAATTCTAAAATTAAGTTTATCTGGGGTGATAACTGCTGCATTTTTTTTAGTGCTTTATTCTGATGACCTTTAAAATCTGCTAAATTAACTCTGTAATCGGGAAACACTTTTCTAGGCACAAACGCATTTTTAACTCCTTCTTTAACTGTTGATATTATGGGTTTTGACATATTTTATTGCGGAAACAAATACATGAGCATAAAAGTCTTGAAAGATTTATGATAAAAAAATATAATCAGGAATTTTTCATGATGAGAAAAAAATTTTCATTTAGATTAGGGAAAAGTTAATAAATTTTATTGATCTAAAACTAAACATAAATATATAGATAATTTATACTTTATTATTACTTTTATTGTTATTATTATCATTATGCCACTTATTATATTTGCAGGTTATCCATCGTCAGGTAAAACAACCTGGGCTAAAAAGCTAGCAAATCAGTTAGAAGAGAAAATTAAATCATTAAGTCTAAATGAACCAGGTTCAAATCTTAAAGTTATTTTACACAACGATGAATCGTTGGGTATAAAACATTCAATGTACGAAGAATCAGCTACAGAAAAATCTGCTCGTGGTATACAAATGTCTGCTGTTAAAAGAGACATTTCAAAGAATAATATTGTTATTTTGGATGGTCTATCGTATAACAAAGGATTTAGATACCAATTATTTTGTGAATCGAAATCCCTGGGTACACCAAATTGTGTCATCCAATTGATATGCCCCACAGAGATATGTTTCAAATGGAATGAAAACAGAATTGATGATGATAAATGGGATGATGCATTACTAAGACAAATGATTGCTAGGTATGAAGAACCAGACGGTTCAAAAAGATGGGATTCGCCCTTGATTCCCCTTGCATACGATGATACTCAACTACCCTTTGACGAGATATGGGAAATTATTGCTCTAAGGAAAGGTCCTAAACCTAATCTATCAACGATTGTAAAACCAGCATTGGGAACCAACTTCCTACAAGAACTTGATAAACTAACAAACCAAGTGGTGAGCGATATTGTTGCATATCAAAATATTGACAAATTCGGTGAACTAAGGATTAAAAATGTAGATGATACATATTGTTATGTTGATGTTCCGTCTTTGCAGGTTTCCACCGCTACCTTTCAAAGAATAAGAAGAACGTTCATTAACTTGAATCGTGTCAGAAATGTTGAAGTCGATAGAATTATCCCCATGTTTGTAGAATACATGACTAATTCTTTGAATGTATAACTAATAGTAAATATTTGCCAATAAGAAATGAATAATAGAAAAACTTATAATTATGTTGCAAAACAGTTGTCGCGTTGATTAAAGACCGGAAAAAATTTGCCTCCAAAAGAGAAATTGAATTTGTGCATTTCAGTTTGAAAAACAAGAAAAAGAAAACGAACGGAGCAAGTTTTAAAACAACAAATTGATTAATAATTACTAATAATAGAGTCTAGATACCAAGAGTTGCATTGACTTGTCCTTCTAGTTTGGCAGTATTATATAGGCCCTTGTATTAAAGATTCTTTCCACTCCCTATAAGGTATTTGTTCGTATGGAAAGACTCTTCTTTTTACTTCATATCTATTATCTATCTTTCAAATGAACTTGCCACAACCGGATCAGAACCAAATTACTAATTCTTCTAATAAAGCGATCAATAAAAATACTAGACTTTCAACTTTACCTCAAACACATTCTCCTATACCAACCAAACAAAAGAGACAAAACTCACAATCTTCGAATTCTCAATCAATTGCAAACAAGAGAGGTGCAATCTTTACAAATTCTTCACCGAGTTCGAATTTTTATTACAGCAACCAACAGCAGCAACAGCAACAGGTCACATTACCGATACAAATTCCAAAATTAACGTCACTGTCTCCAAGTCCTTACAATTCGTTTAAACCAATTCATTTCAAGAACATTAATACTCCAGCCGGTGCATCTTTAACAACTAATAATATAAATAATAATAATAATAATAATACTAATATTCCTAATAGCAGTAATAATAATAATAATATCAATAGCTTTGGTTTGAATCTTAATTATAATTCAAATTTTACTCCAAATACTTCTTTAACTCCTAAATTGCACTATCAACTATTGCAATCATCATTAAAGAAAACTTCAAACTCTACTTTTTCAAACATAGAAATTTCGAATTCTCCGAGAAGAAAAGTAATATCAAAAATACTAGATTCAGATATGAGTGTCGAAGCGGCAAGTGAAATAAACGATCAAATGAATAATAATAGTAACGCTAACATTCATACTGACATTAATACTAATAATAAAAACAGTGCTGCGAAATCAAATTCATCAGAATCAGTAGAAAATCAAAACCCATCGTCAAAACAAATACAGCAAACTGGACAACAACATCTTCAGAATCAAAATCAAAATATCCGTATGCCACATGATAGAAGACCAAGTACGGAAACTTTGGTTTCTCAACCACCACCAGCTCCCAATTCAACTTCAAACCAGCCGCAGCAACATCAGCAACATAGAATATTTACAAATGAAGAACAAATATTAGCTTCAAATTTACAAGAAACCTATAAAACTATTTTAAAATTGGAAATTGAAACACAGCAAGGTTGTGCCGAAGTGAACCAGAGACTAATAGAAAATAATGCAAGTAGTGAATTAACACCTCAATTATGGATAGTTTACAAAAATGTTATCCAATTATTAGACAATTATTATGATTTTTTACTTTACGCACTTTCACCGGGTTCTGCAAGAGCAGGAAAGCCTTTGGTGACGAATTATAGAATATTAAGAAGAATGTGGGTTTATGGTGTTGTATCATTCTTAGAAGTCTTAAAAAATGTTGCAGCAATTTTTGTTGAACATGAAATTTGTGCTTGTTTTGTTGCGTACACTTTTAATATTATAAGCTGTTTAACAGACCCACAGCTGGGTGTAGAAGGTTGGTGGGCCGAAAAATTAGGTGATTTATCCAGGATGGCAATTGCACTTTACCCTGCCAGATATATGGATTGGAAGGTTTCATCAGTTTATTGGTACCAACAAGCCGCTAAAACTCAATTTGGTCGTGGAAAAATTTATTATCATATGTGCACAGTTGAAAATGATAATCTAGAAGCTTTAATGTTAATCGGTAAAAGTGTTAATTGTAGAGATCCGTTTGTCCCAACTCAACAATATTTAAGAATGATTGTTGATAATGCCTGTTCACAGAGGAATATGCTGAGTTCAATTGAAATGGCAATGATCGATTTTGTTAAAATCCATAAAATTTTATTATTACCATCATATAACTCTAATCAAGAAATGATTACATTAGTTTCACATTATTCATCAAATTTTGGTGTTGATAGTTCAAATATAGATTATTTCCTGTTAAGATCAGATTTTTCAAATTCTTTTCCGAATGACAAATTAACATTCTGGTTCCAGAAAGGTCCAAATTTTGCACTGTCAAATATATATCATTTAATAGGATTTGGTGATAGTAGAAATCCATTTGCAAAATTATTTGAATTGCCCGAGGCATTAAAGGAACGAAAGGATAAAAAGGAAAAAAGAAGAAAATCAAGATCGGATACAATTGGTACAAACAATTCAAATCCTGGCTCAGTAAATTTAGATCCGGAATTTTTAATTAATTCAACTGCAAACGATCAAGATGAAAAATCCTGGTTTTCATTACTGGAATATATAAATAAAGGTGTTTTGGAATTGTCAATGAAGATGTTAAAGCAATATATTTCAGGACCAATACAATCTTCCACACCTCATGTTATAGTCTGGTTATATTTTATAATTTCAGTTGGTGAATCATTAAAAAAGTATCCGAGTGCAAAACCAATGTTTGTCAAATTAATCACTGAAATTTTCCCATGGAAGAAATTAACACCATATTTGAATGATATTTTATGTTTAGTTAGATCAATTCCAGAGATGAGGCAATATTTTAAAGAAATGACAATAAGAATTTCGACAAGTGATAATGAAAGAGAATTACTTGAATATTTTGCAGAAAACGAAAAGCTTTGGGAAGTTTGGAAATGTTGGGGATCAATATGCTTTGATCAAATTTCATGTAAAAAAGAATATGGATCAGTTTTTGAGACTGGTATTAAGGCAGATATTTTTGATTTACCAACAACGGGTGCAAGATACAATTCAAAGGAAGATTATTTGAGATATGTCAGGATTTTATTATTATCGACATATATCTGCGACAATTTCCCGGAATTCGGATTGAAAAAATCGGGAAATGTTTTTAAACATAAATTGGACAAAAATCAAAGTGAGTTAGATAAAAGTAATAATAATATTAACAATAATAATATGGTTTACTTTACTTATTTTATTCAAGATCAGAGATTACAATCATTATTTGAAAAAACCGACGATAATCAGGAAGATTTGAATAAAACTGAAACTGAAAATAAAAATAAAAATAAAAACAGGGATGATAAGCAGGATGATCTTAAGAACGAAGAAGCCAAAAATGATTTATTTAAATGGGTTGGGGAAAATGATTCACCAAAGTTACCGACATGGGAATTTAATTCACATAGTTTTATGACAGAATTTGTTAATAATCATTATCCAGCAAGTTTGGCCCATGGTGATGGTGCTGTTCAATCAAATATCAATAATGAAACAGAAGAAGAATATGAAGAAGATTCAGACGAAGAGGACGAGGATGATGAGGAGGATGAAGAGGAAGGGGAAGAGGAAGATGATGAGGATGATCTTGATGACGAAGATGGTATTCATGATGATGAAGATGATGATGAAGGTTATCGTTATGAAGAAAAAATTGACCTTGACAATAAAAGAGTTTCCGTTCAAGGAAATTTTGGAGAAAACATGGATACAGCACTTACGTTCATCTCACTTGATACAAATGTTTGGTTAAAACATTGTGGACGAATTTTTAAATGCATTCGTTCGGACATTTTTAGATTATCTGTTCCTTTGACAGTTTTTCAAGAATTGAGATCACTAAGACGGTCAACTGATGCAACCGTGGCCGATAGTGCGACTAGAGCGATTATAATTATAAGACAACTTTATAATGAACGTGATGTTCTAGCAGTTAGAGCTGATGGTTCGAAAGCGACTTCATTGAATGAGACTTTAGAATTTGAACAAAATCAAAATTGGAGGTCAAATACCGATGAAATTATTATGAAAGCAATTAAACTAAATGATGATTACGGTAAATCATTATTGTTAGGTTGTAATTATAGAGTTGGTGAACATGGCAAAATGCTAACTAAGGTTGAAGCTAGTGAATTTAAATATAATATTTTAGTGACCGATGATAGAAATATGGGATTAAGATCCAAGGCAATTGGATTAACTAATTTCCCAAGCAGTTGGTTATTTGACAAAATTGAAAAAGTTTCAATGGGTAGATGTTACGATTAGATTAATATTATTAGATTATAATTGCATCACATTATATTACAATACATTACATCACTAATAATTTTGCATAGCATTATATTTAAATATTTAGTTGGATTTTTCTTTTTGGCTTGACTTTTTTAATTTTGCTTTTAGTATTAATATCAATACTAATTTTTAATATTTTTATCGTCTATTTTTGCATTTTGAGTTATAACTGTGCTGTAGTTTATCGCCTCTTGACTAGAATGGGTAAACTCTCTCTAAAAAGTACTAAATATTCTGTTCTACAGTTAATGAATAATCCTGGTTAAGACCGTTGAAACCCGAAATCTGTTATAACCCGTAGTAATATCGACATTTTTCGTCTTTCAGTTATATCTAAATTTTCAACAAACAAACAAAAACAAAACACGTATCAAGTAAAATCATCGAATCAAAATCTAACACCATTGCTGAAATTGTTGGAAACTGTAAAGGAAATAACGGAAGATTAAAGATAAGAAAAGAAATAGGAAAAAAGTTTCCTTTTTGGTGAAAAAGAATTTGTGCGGGAAATGATTTTTTTACTTTTTCTGGCTATCTTTATGAGAAAAGATACGAAAAATTATCAAAAGGTTATTGAAAGCGTGTTGAAAGGTTCGATAATGAACTAATATGATGTGAGACATAATTTATAGAGAAAAAAAGAGAGTAAAATATAGTATTAAGAACGAAAAACCATAAAAGAAAATAGTAGCTGAATTTACTGGGAAAAAAGAGAAATGCAAAAAAAGAAAACTATCAAGTAGGTAATCTGCAAAATGTTAGGCAGCAACCATATTTTGAAACAATAGAAATCATTATTATCAATTTTAATTGTTAAGGATTCAATTATCAGGTTTTGAAAGTCAATAAACTCGAAAAATCAAACAAACAAGTAATGAAAATATCACCGGTGGAAAACGAAGTCGGCTTTTCTCGCAGAAATTAGTTTTCAGTCTTATCTTTCATATTTTATATCGGTTGGTATTTATCCTTATCTGAGCTATGATGATGCTCATCGCCTTGCTTCGAGTATTTAAAGTTGTTTATTCCCCACGGAAAATGTTAGTGAAAGTAACTACGGTATTTATGAGATATTGAACTATATAAGATTCTTCTTATTACGCTTACACATAAAATTACCATCAAATTTTAATAAAATGACCGTCGGTGTTCAAACTTTATATCCGGTTCCACTAAAAGAAAATGGCTTACTTGAAAATTATAAGACACATTGTCCAGAATATAAAGTTCCAGAAAGAACATTGAACGAGGAAGTTATCTCTTTGATTGAGGAACTTGAATCAAAACCAGGATTTGACCCAAATCTAAAATTTGACCCTAAAAAACATTTAACATTCAAACCAGAATATTATAAAACTACAAAAAAATTCACGTTGTCAGATTTGAAAATTAATAAGACCCATGTTAAACCACTAAATTCTTTTGGTGCTGCATTTCCTTTCCCATTATTAAGCCAAGAAGCAATTGATATGATAAAATGGGAAGCATTTCAACCTTATGTGATTAAAAATTATGCTAGATTACCAAACTTAAGTAAAGATGCAACTAGATTGGATTTCCATATTGGTGGTCATTTGAGTGACTGTGCTCCATTTACAAAAGCAGTTGCGCTTTCCCCTGAAATTGCAGAAATTGTTTCAAATTTTGTTGGTCATAAATTAGCACCTGTTTATGAAATGGATGTCGTCCAGATTAATGCTTGTTTAGCTTCAAAAGATTCTGAAGAGCAACTAGTGAATTACCCACAAACTCAGGAAGAAATTGATAATGAATTACAGAAACAGGATGCTTCAGACGGTGATGAAATTCCTTCAACATTAGGTATGCATTATGATTCAATCAGTGTACCATTGGTTATAATGTTAGATTTACCAGAAGAAGCTCAAGGTGGACAGACCACTATTATAACAGGTGATGAAAAAGCCACTAGAGTTCCTGAACCATCGCCAGGTTCCGCAACTTTAATTCAAGGTAGAGTTTTGAGACATTTAGCTTCAAAACCAGTTACAAACCATAACAGAATTAGTTTTGTCGTTAGTTACGCTTCCAATTCTCCAGATAGATTAGATAACTGTGTCATGACATCTACAAAGCCATCTGTTTTGCCGAAAAACAGATATGATAAGTTTTATAGAGACTGGGTTGAATATAAATTTCAAATGCTAGAAAATCATATGAAATATGTTAGAGAAAAGGTTGTTGATGAATACAGTGCTGGTAATGGGTTTGATCAAGAAAATTTTGTTGAAAAATGCCAAGAATTGGAGGAATACTTGCACGGTGTTTATCGTGAAATGGAATGTGTTCATAATCCACCATATCCTCCTCCATATTTTAAAACTCCTTATGCTGAATTATGATTTTTTTATTTTCATGTTATTTAAGCTATATTTTCGATTATTTATTCTTACTTAAAGCTGGTTTTTTTGTTTTTATAACTTTTTGTTTTGTGTTTATGTTTATGTTTATGTTTTTAAATTTAATTAATATTTATCCTGAAAAAAAAATCTAGTCAAATTTTTTCTCTGGAATTTTGAAATTCATCAGTGTAAATAAAACGCTGTTTTTATAAATTCACCAAGCACAATGGTCTGTTTGATCTTTTTACGAAGGTTTCAGTTTTTACCTAACTTGAATAACAATTGCAGCTTCAAGTTCGTTGGCTATGTGATTGAAAATGAAGGCCATTGAAGCTTTCTGGGATTACGCAGTTAGTATGGTGTCATTCGGCATATCCGTATTCGGGTTAATCATATCTAGCCAAGCTGTTGATTGGAGGGCATGACATAATAGCTAAGTATAAGACGGTAAATTTAAAAAAATGATTAGCAATGCATTGTTCTTACTAATCTGCGTTGCTATCATTTGTACATATTCGATATTAGTATCGAAAACATCTTAATCTATAACTGATAAGCACAGCATCGCAATTGTCACCTAATTTGGATATAAGCGTGCTCTGATATCGGATTTTCTCGCATCGCCAATTGGTATCATGAGTATTTAAATCACTTTCAATTCCCATTACTTGGTTCATGTCTCTTGGCCTTTCATATCTTTCATATTTCTTTCAGATATATATTTTAAAGACTAATTAAAATAATAATATTTGTTTTTGAACATCACTATGACTGTTTCTACTCAATCTCCATATCCTGTCGCTCTTGCGTCAAATGGTTTAGTTGAATCATACAAAGATTTTGCACCAACGCATAAAGTTCCAGAAGAGACAATTGAAAACGAAATTGCATTTTTAATTTCACAAATTGAATCAAAACCAGGATTCAACCCAAATTTAAAATTTGATCCTAAAAAACATATTATTTTTAAACCAGAATATTATAAGTCAACAAAAACTTTTACGTTGGATGATTTGAATATTAATAAAACTCATGTGAAAGCAATCAATTCATTTGGTGCTGCATTCCCTTTCCCACTTTTATCAGAAGAGGCGACTGATATGTTAAAATGGGAAGGATTACAAAGAAAAGTTATCGAAGATTTTGCAAGATTACCAAACTTGGCTACAAATGCGACTAGATTAGATTTTCATGTTGGTGGGCATGCTGCAACTTTAGCTCCATTCTCAAAATCTGTTGTCGAATCAAAAGAGATTGAAGAAATTGTTTCTACCTTTTTTGGAGAACATTTAACGCATATTTATAATAGTGAGTGTTCACATCTAAATGTTAGTTTGGCAACAAGGGATCCTGAAGAAATAAAAAAATATCCACACACTGAAGAAGAAATTCAAGAAATTTTAAGTAAACAAGATTCAGGTGATGGGGATGAAATTCCTTCAACCTTAGGTATGCATTATGATTCGACAACCGTTGCATTGGTTATTATGTTAGACTTAGATGAAGAAGCAGTTGGTGGTCAAACGACAATCGTTACGGGTGATGAAAAAACTGCTAGAGTCCCTGAACCAAAAGTTGGTTATGCAACAATGATTCAAGGAAGAGTTTTAAAACATTTGGCTTCAAAACCTGTTACTAATCATAACAGAATTACACTCGTTAATGGTTTTTCTTGCGCAGGTCCAGAAAAATTAGATAACACTGCTCTAACTTCAACAAAACCATCTGTTTTGCCAAGAGCTAGATTTGACCTTTTCTACAAGGATTGGGTTGAATATAAATTTCAAAAGTTAGAAGAACATATGAAATATATTAGAGAAAAAGTTGTTGATGAATACAATGCTGGTAATGGATTTAATCAAGAAAAATTTGTTGAAGAATGTGAGGAAATGGAAGCCTATTTATATGGATGTTATTCTGAGATGGAATGTGTTCATAACCCGCCATATCCTCCGCCATTCTTCAAGACTCCGTATGCAGATTTACCTGATCCAAAGAAATATTAACTGTGTTCCGTTTTCTTATGAGTTTCGATTTGCTGTACCTTTATTTCTGCTTGTATTTATTAGTTAAAGACAAGCCTTCCTTACATTTCCTAAAATATTTTGCTGTTTAAAAAATCTTAAACTTTAAATTTTAAATAATCATTAAAAAAAAATATATTGAATACCCAAAAAAAAGAATCACGTAACTTTTGTATCATCTGGAAATTATTAATTTATTTCACTTAATTATGAAAATTCTTAGAAAATTAACTTGGTATGTAAGTTTTTCGCAAGGCATATGCCAGTTTATTAGGATATTTGTGTTCTTTAATATTTTATTACTCCCTTTCCCTTTTTTCATTCATCTTAACAGGGTCTGCGATGTGTCAAAAACATAGTTGTTTTGATATTAAAACTTGATAAATGAAAAGTCTAAGAGAACCAATCGGATAGTAAGTTTACAAATTTTAAAAAGCTGTATGGCATTGTTTAATGGATTATGATTTATTCATTTATATTACAATCCAAAATTAATATATGAAATATACTTGTCTTTCTTTTATGTCCTTTCTATTAAGAAAAAGAATTTTTAGATTTATACTTTATTTTGTTCTTTATATGGTATTTGTTATTTCTGAGACATTTTTTGATTTCATAACGAACAACTAATGATAGCTACCTTGATATTTATAGAACCTTCTCAGTATCTGTTTTCTTGTAAATATCAATAAGTATCAACGTAATAAAAAATAATTTAGCCTCATTATGGAACTAATTACATATTGGACTTATCACCAAAGAATTTCATAACATTTTTCATATAAAAAATAAAAAAAAAGAACAATCCTTTTTCTTTTTATTATAAATTTATTTTTGGTTTCTTTTAAAAATAATGCAACCTGCCAATGGCTGTTTTGGTATCATTTATGTGTTATTTAGATTTACTATTAGCAAGACTGCAATCGATATACCATGTTAAAAATTTATTGCATTATTCATATTTCTACGCTATCATGATTTTCACATTGAATACTGCAAAATTGAAGCTTTTATGTAGTTTTAAAAAATCAAAAGGATAATTAAATATTTGTTCAGTAAAATCTTTCAACTCAAGGATCCCGAAAATAACTCTACCAAAACCAATAATTTCTCCATTACGGTAGGTTCCTCAACAATTATGGGATATGTTTGTCTTGTTCAATTTTATCCTGATCGAATTTTGCAATGTACGTTTTTTCTACCAGCTCTCAGACCTCGGATCTTGACTAGACAGCAATATTCACAAAATAATGCAGCAAATCAATGAAGTTGAATATGGAAGTGTATCCGCCGCATTATGGACTTGCAACTCCATCATAAACACTAACAGAGGCAGTTCCGGTATTAATGGGAAATTACATATTCTTATAGTCAACAATTTTAAACACAATATTGATCAAGGACTAATTGTGGCGACTCTGATAAGCATCAATCATTGGACATCGATAACAGTAGTAAAAAATTTGTTATTAACACCGATAAGTTCAGATAAAGTCTTTGACGAGGTGAATTAATATTTTTAATCAATCTCATGTGAAGACTATTAGGACATTAAGAATTTTATATTGAAATCCCGCACCTCCTCCAGTAGGGTGTAGTGTTATTTGTAATAATCTACTTCCAACGTATGATGATTAGGATAACTCTCACAGGAGGAACGATTACGGGTGTAGTCCCGTAGATAGATAAGTTAATACTTACTATTAGTTATCTTGTAATCGCTTTATACTCAGAAGTTGTAAATAAATATTTGAACAAAGTATAATTAAATTGTATTCAATTTTTATTTAAAGATCTCTCCTAAAAGAGAGAAAAGAAAAAGGTTGTAAAACAAGTAGAAACTAAAGAGGAATAATACGTATTTATAGACAATTTTGATTTAATTTTCATTAACTGCAAATGTTCATCTTTTGTCTTGACTTCAGTTTGATATTCAAATACTTTGATTTCATTGGTTTCTCCTACAGGGGTCTGTTTTAATTGTAGTTTTATTGGTTGGCTATAGATAACTATTCTATAGTATATATTGATACTTTATAAAAACAATTTAAAGTTATAAATTAAATAAATAGAAATGATGTCCTATTTATGTTATTTTAAATATAAAATCTTATTCCTCAGTCCAGACCTTTCATCAATATGGTCGGCTGTTTTACGTTCATTTATAATGTGTTATCTTGATAACCTATCTTGATAGAGTAACATATATGTAATTTCCTATTCTATAAGTCATCTCGGTTATCATTGCCTTTTAGTTAATTCAACATTTCAATTAATTATTAACCAATCAATTGATTCTTTTCAACTATTCAAATATTTGCTATTACACTTTTTCAAAATTAAACATAATTTTCACAGGGTCATGCGCATAGTGTAAACAATGAAATGGCATTAATTAACCTAGCAATAGGAACCATAATAATTGACTAAGCATACAATTTCCCCAGGTTCCGACATTATGTGTCAGAACATCAACATAAATTGTATGTCATAATTCAATATATATTATGTCACAGAATTGTGTTGTGTTGATTAGCTAATCCAAGAACATAAATACAAGACTCGGCATTACATTTGCATAATGCATATAATTGCCGGCATTGTTATGGTGTGGCTAGAGTTGATTAAGATGATGATTGGTCAAATCATCAAGTGGCTGTTCAACTGCTGGATGGACGAAATTGGACAAGTATAAGGACGATTCCGCTTGTATTTTGTATTTCATATGTTTAATGAGATTCTTTTGAGTAAGGATTCCTATATATATTTTATTAATATATTTTAGTAAATAGTTCATAAGACAAAAGTCACACTCAACCGAAGTTTAGCACCAACTATCAATAGTAAGTAACTTGTTCTTTACTTACTAAGTAAGACCTTTTATTTAAGGCTAGGGGGGATGCCAAGTGACGAAGAAACCTGTATTATTGAATATAAGATTAAGATTATACTTAGGTGTTGAATACTATAACTTATTCTTACATGGTACTTAAGGTGGAAGGTATCCAGGAAGCTAACCCGTCCTCTGATAAATTATATTGGAACATTAAGAATTTTATATTGAAATCCCACACCTCCTCCAGTAGGGTGTAGTGTTATTTGTAATCATCTACTTCCAACATATGATGATTAGGATAACGCTCACGGGAGGAACGATTACAGGTGTGGTCCCGTAGATAGATAAGTTAATACTTACTATTAGAAATCGTGTAATCGATTTAGACTCAGAAGTTGTAAATAAATGTAAGAACAAAGTAAAATTAAATT